>JAODLI010000021.1:3968594-4010483 GCA_027575585.1 Percopsis omiscomaycus
TGTTTACGGTGTGTTTTAGCGGGGTTTTCGTGTGGAAGGCTCTATAGAAATCTGGCACCCTAATGAACGAAATTGAAGTGAGAGAGCGTTCAGTTCAGACACCAGAATGAACTAGTTCACAGTAACGTTTATCAGGCAGTAATAGAGTACGTTCAGTTCACTCTCCATGATGACAGCATCATCATGTCAGCTTATGCATTTTTCAGTATATATTACTCAATATATTCCTATTAAAATATCATTCAATCCCCAAAAATATATAATTGCTAGCATCTTAAATACTGGCAAAGTACTTAATATACTAACAGCTGATCTAACAGCAGAAATGAAAAGAGAGCAGAAAGAATATCAGGAGATCTCTTCCTTTTTTTTTTTTAAGTAAGGGAAGGAGGATAGACAAAAGAAAAAGGACTTCTGTAATGTAATATCTACTGTATGCCTTTAGGGCATTTTACCAGCAAAAACAAATAAATAGGCATTCTGACAAAACAGCCCAACAGCGTTAGCATACAGAAACTGCTGAATAAAATGAGTACAAACATGTGAGGACACGCCACTGACTGAGGCTACTAATGCCCTTGAGTGAATCCTGCCTCCAATAATGCTCTCACGCTTCTGTTGTCTCTGTGCTGTCCTCGTTTGAAAAACAAGAGAATTGCCAGAGAGAGGAGAAAAACCTAGATTCACCTTCAACTGGGTAAAAATACAAAACAATGTATACAAATAATAATTGGATTGGACATGTCTGGGAAAAAAAAACCTCCTTACTGCCTTTGCTTTGTCACAACCCCTTGGTCCCATCTGTTTATTAAATGGACGAAAACGGATAGCTTGTTTCCTCCCACGTAAAGCTGGCTCTAGAGAGGATGGGGAGGTAAAAGCCCAGGCTGAGTCGAATGTGGGGAGTCTGTGGGCCATATATAATTTACTACTCCTCCCTCTAATTAAATATGAATCGCAGCTGTTACGTCAGAGGAAAGCCAGGCCCCTTCTGGGCGATAACCTCGCCAGTGTTGTTCATAGACAATTTGGCTCAGAACACTTTCGGTCCAATCTTGTTCTTTATCCTGTTGCTGTTGGAGGGGCATAGAATAGAATAGAATAGAGTGCAACCAAAAACAATAGTGTGTGTGTGTGTGTGTGTGTGTGTGTGTGAGAGAGCTTTATGGGAAACGGCAAAGACACTGTGGCCTTGGTTAACATTTGATTCTTTGCCAAGTCTCCCTCTCTCTCTCTTCCCCCCCAGGCGCCCCCTTCCACTCCCCCTCTACTCGTCTCATGCTAGCCGTACACAGCGTATGCAGCCTAATGCATTGTGCCTCCATACAGTAGTGATGGAGGCTGCCAAGCACACTCACACGCGCACACACACACAGTTCAGCACACGTGCACATTTAGTAGCCTCAGGTTTAATGTAATGATATTCATTTCTATTTAAATTTGTTCTATTCTATTACCACACTGTTCCTCAATGATGCCACTTCCATAGCTCTTTTTGACTGGGACAAGATCATGAGTGTCCTGTTAATTGCCCCCTAGTTGCTATCACTTGAGGCGGTCCTCACCAGTTGTAACCAGTTTGGTTTCCTAGGCAACTTGTCCAGCAGGTGCTGGATGGATTTTTGCAGCTGCCGGCTCACAGCTTGATGATAATACAATCCCACCAGCCCATGATTACACACAGACACACACAGACACACACAGACACACACAGACACATACACACCTGTATCTTGTGTCTGGCTGTCACGGTAACACAATTAATTATACGCCACAAACATCAGGAGATGCTGTTTTTTTTCCCACTATTTAAGTCGTCTCTGTTCATGTATATTAACTTGTCTCTATATCTCTTTTCCTATTTTGCAGAGGATTCGACATTGGTAACCATTTCTGTGAATGGATGTACGACTACAATTGTGACAAGTTCCCTTTCTTCAAAGTTAATGCTCAGAATTACCCCTCCAAGGCTCAGCAGGTGTGTATGAATTGACCACAAGCCCTTTCCCAAAACATGTTATTTGCGTGTATTTTACAGGGTAAAGTGTCTTTCTACTTGCTGCCAAGGAACTCTTTCATCTTTCATACTGTAGTTCCCCATTGCATCCACTAAACATTACCAGTCACACATAAAAGAAACGTATGACATTCTCCTACAGCTGCATTTCATTGGAAGCTATCTGAATGAGTTTGACGGAGGGTTCGACAACCTGAATGAAGACGACCAAATGAATCTAAAGGAAGACATTTTCGTCGAGGTCAACAGGTAATAAACAGCACAATATACTGTATATTCACATGTGATCTGTATTATACAATATAATACAATGCATGCATATTTAACATAGTATACGATCACGGTATAGCAGTGTACAATATACACATCGGTGCATCACAACAGGGTGATCCAGGCGCTCATCTGTTTGGTTACGCTTTAGGTTCGCCCTGGCGTCGCACTTCTTTTGGGGCTTGTGGTCCATTATCCAGGCCAGGATCTCTACCATTGAGTTTGGATATATGGTGAGTATCAGCATTTGGCCTGCCCTACTGTACTTACTTACTGCGTGTATATTAACATTATGCAAGTAGTTTTTTATTTTATCAGAACAGGCCAAAGGAACATAGAGTATAACACACACATCCAGTGGTTGTGGATAGTTGGATAGATAAAACATTTCAGCTTTTTGATTGCAAGCTGCGTGAATGTAAGCATTCAATGTGTGAAGGGTTAGTACCCTCACACACTGTTTAAGTGTGTTTGTCAAGTTGAGAACCTGAGTTCCTCGAACTGGCTTACGAGAAGTTGTGTTTGTTAAAAGTGGTGAAAGCTGGAGCAACATCCCTGCTGTCCTCTGTTTCTGCAATAGTTGTTGTGTAAATGAAATGGAATATAAAGTTCCTTTTTAATATCCATTGATAAACTAGGAGTCTGAGGTAGAGTTTAGTCAACATTAAAGTCACCCTTTTAAGATCGGGTTCATTGAGGTCAGCTCCAGCTTCCATTCCAATCTGAAAAGGTTTCATTGGGGCCAGATAGGGAAAAGCTGCTGTTGTAATTCCCAAAATGTGTTATCTAAACCTTCTCCTGCCCTGAAGGTTGTGTGGTGTTTCAGAATATTTGATCAAGGTTGCTTGAGGTTGCTGTAAGCCTTTCCGGGCACCCAACATGTAAATAATGATACAGGAAGCTCAGCCATCAGACTGAGACTGTTCTGTGTGAATATGCAATTCTGAAAAATGGGCCATGTGGGCTGGATCGTGACTGCAACAGTATTTATAATGGAAGTAGACCTAATTTGAGGCAGAACAGAGACAGACTCTGTAAAGCATTTGTAAAAGTTGCAACAATAACAGTTGCTAGTTGAGCAAGCAGAATGGATCACACTGGATACAGTATGTTTACGTAAGTCTCACATACATTTACATGTATTCCAGGAGTATGCACTGGCCCGATTTGATGCGTACTTCCAGCAGAAGAGGATCTGGGGCGTCTAAAGGAAGAAGACGCAGGGTGATTGACATCATCAGCTAGTTGGCAAGCTGAGGAGATGGAGAATGGTTAGTCGACCCACAACCATGCTTTACCCAGACGCCTTGCCTTGGGTAAGGCTAGCTAGCTGCCCTTGGCCATGTGTTGTGCAGAGGCTAAGCTACATCATCTGGCTAGTGACTAAACTACATCCCACGATCCATTTCAACGTTTGCAATGCCTTGATCTGAGACAGACAAAAATACTTGTACTAACCTTTGTGCTTGGTGGGGACTGCTCCTTGTGTCTGCATTGTGAACAGCTTACAAGTTGAATAGAAAGTGGGGTTCAGTAACAAGTAGATTCTCATTTGGACATGTTAACATTGCATCAATGTATATCAATCTATCATTCCCATTTGAAAATGTACTGTGGGGAATAACCAAAATATGAACATTTCTTGGTAGATTTTTGCTTACTGAAGCAGCCAGTAGCTAACTTCATATATTATATATATTGTTTTCCGTGTGAGTAACCTGACCCTTCTATCTGTTACTCTACAGCCGAATCGGCTGGCTGTGTCGCCAAACAAGGTGCAACCATGTCTACACTACTGACTTAATAAGCACTCCTTTTATTTACACATACCTTTAAGGCCAGGGTAAAGTGAACTGAATTTCATTTGTTAGGATGTTTTATCAGTTGAAGGGTGTGCTTAAGTCATTAATATTAACCATTCTACCATGACCTTAGGCCCTTTTAGTTTAGGACAATAAGGCAATATGATACATTCGAATGCATTCCAGCTGTGGTTTCACAAGCCTGTGAGTGAATTATGTAGTAACTACATTGCATTTCATGATTTTGTTACCAGCTTATTCACCACCTACAATAGTATCGCACTTCATGTGTTGATTTGGAGAATATTAAAGAAAGTTTAAAGCGCATTGCCATCCATTAGACCCTTAAGTTTGGTAAGATAGTTGATGACTTGTTATATATTCAAATACTTTCACATACAGTGGAAATCTGCTCATTACAAATGGGTGACTTAACATTTGTTTTCCACAGAATGTACAGCTCATGGGATATATTGTTTGGTGTGTTACCTGTAGGCTACAGTACGTGAAGGGGTAAATGGTTTAAAAACTTGTTTGTATTCCACTTCTACAAATGGAGCCTTATGAAGATATACCTGTTAACATAACCACCAAAATCATAATGTGACTGTGAAGTAAACGCTTTTGGAATCTAGTTATTGGTAGGCAATACCTCTGTAAAATAGATAAACATACTGTAGATTAACTGTAGGCTAACAATTTAGGCAATCTACAGTACATTGAGAAGATGATTCATTGAGAGCTGTGAAACTAACTTAGACTAGACATCCAGAGATGACTGAATGTCTACTGTGGCACCTTTTTGTTCTGACAAGTGTACTTGATTCGATTAGATTCTTTTTTAAACTGTGATTATTATGGATTCATTTAACTTCTTACTGTATTATTATTATGTATATTCCACAATATATATATTATTTTGTTGTTAATGCTTGAGATACGAATGCAGCAGTACCCATACACCGGATTCTGGGCCAGTAAATATATAACCAATTGGACTGGTACTCAGCTGAAACAGCTGTGCATTCAAGTACTTGGAATCTGTACCAGCAACAGTGGAAAAGCATCCTAGGGATGGCTAGGTGATGACACAGCTACAGTAACACTGACTAAATGAATTTTTATTTTTCAATCCCTTCACATAAAAATATTAGTATATATTTTTCTTGATAATTGTTTTGACAAACAAGTGTTACTGTAGTAACACTGTAGTAATAGTGCAGTACAACACTGCTGTATTAAAGTTTTGTGAACTTGAACGACACCTTTTCTAATTTTCACATTGCATTTCATAAACACGACTTTCATGACTCTATTACTGCTGTACATACCAACTTTACTGTACCCCACACACAGTATTGTTCCATAGTACATAAGATTTAAAGCTTTAATCAAATTTTGTTCATATTTTTCACAAATGAAATCACTCTTAGCTGAGGCCTTCCTGCTTGTTGATTGGAATTGATGCCACTGTAAAATTAAAAATATTGTCTGTAATTTGGCTCTGTTATCATTATATATGTGATACTTTATTTCTTTTTCTTTTTACATTGTCGTGTCTTGTAATGGAAACACCTGCTATGCAGTAATGTAGGCACATATATTCTTAAATAACTACTGTGCAAAGTTTGACATTGTGGAAGTGAAACAGTAAAGGGGAACAGCTTTACAGATGGAATTTTCCTGTACAGCAAAGAAACAACCCTTGTCTGGCTGGCTATAGGCTACATGCTATTCTGCTTTGCACAAATAAAAATGAATACCTGCACTTTCTGTCTTAATCATTTATTTGTATTTTATTTAGCCATGAGAATCGTACTAAGACATGATTTCCTATTTTCAAGAGAGACCTTGGCTAAAATGGCAGATTCAGGATTACATTTACAGCATTTAGCAGACACTTTTATCCAAAGCGAGTTACGTTTGTCATTAGCTGAATAGGTCATACACAAGTCATCGTATGTAGGCTAAACACATTGTTATTCTGAGTAATGACATCAGCAGTCATGAGGGCTATAACTTAGTTCCTAAAGCATAATACCAGCATTACATGTCAACATACTGTATCAGCAAGTCCTCAAAAATAATTTCTAACAATACGCTCGTAAGAGCTGATCCTAACAGAGCAGGGAAGGAGAGATTATAGTTTTTTTTATTTAAGAAATAAAGGCAGACAGATGGATCACCGTTGAGGGCTTAGTGTAATGGCAGTGCTTATGAAGCAGGCTAGACAGGTCAGTGACAGCGGTACCAAGGTGGATACCACGATGCTAGCATAGTAAAACCATCTTCATTGCGCCTTCACAATTTTGCTCACTTTGACATCCAGAGCGAATCAAATTGTGGAGCTTGCATAATCAGGGTGGAGTAGCCTACGTGCCAGAAGACCTTTAAAATTTGGATGGAAGGATCAGACAATATCATTAGTCTGTAAGCTGTGCGAAACACCTACAATTGAAGCATACATCAGCATAAATATGAAGAAAGTAAGCAGACAGGTTGAAGCCAGCCAGGGTCCCTGCATTAATCTGTTGAGCACAGTGCAAATATTTGTTTTCCAACTCTGTTTATAGTGAGCATGTCACTCTATGGTGCTTTAAACTGCTGGTTAAAACAGGACCAATTCTTGCATAAATAACTCCTTGAAAGAAGATAATTTATTTTGTGTCATTTACTTGCAGATGTTTATTTCTGTGACACATTGGCTTCTCACTCATGAATGTCAACTAAAGCATTGGCCTTTGTTTCTCTGTTCAAGCACCCATGAACAGATTGGATCTCTGTGAAAGAGAAGAGCTATAGACCTAAATCAGGTATTCTCTCCATGTTCTGGGCCAGCTGGAATATTTACCAGAATGCTATTTGAGGTCATGTATTTCTAGTATGCTGTTGCCTAGGCTGGCAATGAGAACAAGAATGAGTCAGCCATGGTCCTGGACAGCCCAGTGCCACGCTCACTGCCAGGCTGGCAGATGCGTTGTCCATGTTGTGCCAAGGTCACTACAGCTATGCTGCCAAGGTCTATTGACCTTATCTTCACAACACACAGCTTTGGACTTTGTAGAGCTTGGCCAGACATCTTTGGCTTTTCCCGCTTAAGTATGGCTTTCACCGCATGCTTTATAAATAATGAGAGAAAAACATGTTCCACGTTAGACACGTTAGACAAAATACAGGCAGCATGACTGTATTTTGTATATTATTTGTAATTAAGTATTAAACATTTAATGCTTTACAAACCTTGTTTAACATGCACAATCACTTAGCAAAAGTATTAGGCCTACCTGTACATATTGTAGCAATGTAGAGAGACATTTTTCATAGTTTGTAGATTAATGTCACACAAGACACACAACAGTAGCTGTGAGAGGCTGTGATAAGTTTTCTTCCCAGGGAGTGAGCTGGCATGTAGCCACAATAAAGTGAAGTAGGTCTGCTCACTGCTGCTATCTCTCAAAGCTGATTCTGAGATCCTGCTACTATTGCCACTTAGCCATATGCGACGCAAGGGCGCAGATCCCATCTCTAATGCGTACTCCCATCCTCTACTCTAATGCTTTCATTCTCTGAGAGCTTTCATAAAAAATGACTGATGCCAGGCATTTTATTTAATTACATTAAACACCGAAGTGTGTGTGTGTGTGTGTGTGTGTGCGATAGAGAGAGAGAGAGAGAGAGAGAGAGAGAATGTATAATACTGCTGCAGTAATTTGCTTAAGTGAAAGACCCAAGCAACCCAAGTTTGTTTGCAATAAAAAACTATCAATAATTTGCCTTAACCGGAGGGCAATCTGCTAAGAAAAACTACATGACAATGTATTTTAAAGCATTTAAACATTTTACCAGGCTATTTTTACACTAATTTAACTGTTAAGTGCTAAAGTCACACCAAAGCCCTGTCTGGAAGCCTCACTGCTGAGATCATAACAAACAGACAACAGTGCTTGTGGGAGGGTAAACCAATAGGCTCTTAGAAATGAACTTTCCCTCCCAAAGAAAACCTTAATCATGTTGCTGGATTTATTTGATAAATTATAACATATACATATATACAGTAGCTATAGGCTATATGTAGAGGTTATACACACAATACTATTACGATTGTGTTTAACACAGTAATATAATAAAGAAAACACAGTAGCCTACGTAACAGGGTAGTAAAAGTCATAAAAGTACATAATACTGATATCGAACTTAGGTGGATTGATGTAGGCCTATTCAGTAGCAGTAGTAGTTTTAGACTTTAAAACGATGTTCGTGTTATTGCTGGTGTGTACATTTTAGCCTGACATTGTTTTTCGGACTTGCGGTATTATCTTCGTTGATAGTGATTAAATATCACCACCTAGCGGTTGGCCACAGTTTGCGCTGTAATTAAACCAGTGAATCCACCAGTGTGGTGTATCCAGTCTTATGGGTGTATCTAGCTAAAATATATGCTCTCTGCGCTGCTCGGGACAGTACACACTACCCCACGGTTTGGTGATTGGTGTTCAATTTTAAGTAACTATTTAGATTCTATTTAGATTCTACCTCGGTATAAGATTCTAATATCTCATTGGATAACTGATATCAGTACATGGTATTTGATTGGTTGGGACTTCAGCGGAAGGAATAGACCAGTTTCAATTCCGTAAACTGAAAATAGTCCATGTGGTTCCTCTGTGTTTATATACCGATCCGTTACACCGATTAACTTTGTGTTCACAGACTTTGAGACGTTTTTATTTTTTAAATTAAAAATGGCAACAGAAGCTAAAAGACTCAAGGTTTGAATTTACGTATTTAAGAAGCTAACGACATTGTATGAATTTAGCTGTTAGCTTACCTACGTTGCTGTCTATAAAATATGTCAAAGATCGTACCATTATGTCAGCTTGGCTGTCATTTTAGCTCCTTTATATAGTTGGTCCCCTTGCCATCAAAATCTTCCATACCATTGGACATATGTTGCCGTTAGCAATACATATTAGGCTATACGTTTTTTGGTGTCATATTTGTAATTATAATGTTGTGATTCATGTCGTCTTCAGGTAGGTGACAGCGCAGAGTCTCTGAAGAACTTTCTACAGTGGTGTGACAGAGTTGGCTTGATACTCAGCAATAAGGTAGATAGATCAATAGTAACCTAGAAAATAATCAGTTTATCATCACTCTATACATTCAACCTTATTATATAACCATATTACGCCATTTCTAAAGGAAAAGACTACAACAAATACAAACCCTTTTAGGAATTAAGAATAGAAAATATTACACAATGTCAGGGCAATTGAATAACATCTTATACTACATCTTATGCAGGTGCGTGTGAGTAAAGAGGGGACAGTGGCAGCATATGGCATGCTGGCTAATGAGGACATTGAGGAGGGAGAAATTTTGTTCACCATCCCCAGATCAGCTCTTCTCCACCAGGGAACAACTAAAGTCTCTGCCCTACTTGAACAAGGTGATAAGCACCACATGACATTACAGCTGTCCACATTAAATGAGATTTGGCATCTCTTCAGTCCAAAATAGACCACCCTGACGTGGAAGAAAACAGCAGGGTGCCCGCTTGTTTTACCTTTGTGTATGACAACACCATTAAGCCATTGATAGTCACTGTTTTGTTCCACTATACACTACACCATACATCTAGTATCATTGTACAATTACATTACAAAATGTTTTTGTAAATATTCCGTTTTAGGCACCACATTATAATTTGTAAACCTGCATACTACCTGAGCGGAATTACCATTTTGTCATAAAATCTCTCAATTAAATAAGCAAGTACTTCTAAGCGCAGTGGTACAGCATTGCGCTTGGATTCAAGTTGAAAGCACTAGCTGAAGCACACACCTGAAGTTTCATTGTATGCGAGTGCTCAGGGGACCAGCGAATGCATCACTCTGCCCCTCCAGTGGCTAGAATTATATAGAACTACGCATTTACCAGCACATTGGCCCTAATGCAAGAACCACTCGTACAAACAGTTGTACTTAAGCAGCTCATATGAACAATTTAAGAGCATTTAGAATCTTCCTAGGGGCTAACTAAATGTAAAACACGTGAATCAGGCTGAATGTTTTACATTTGGTTAGTAATGTACTGTATTTATTGATTCATTAACAAACTATTAACCAGTTGAGAACTCCTCAAGGTCTGATAATACCGAGGTCTTTCTCGCAGATAAAGCCTCCCTGCAGAACCTCTCAGGCTGGGTGCCACTGCTGCTAGCACTACTGTACGAATACACGTCTCCAGAGTCCCACTGGAGGCCCTACCTGTCCCTCTGGCCTGACTTCAGCACCCTGGACCAGCCCATGTTCTGGTGGGGAACGTCTCTCTTCAATGTACAACGTACTGGGCCTAGGCCTGTATCCTGAATTGATTGGAATGGAACGACTGACCCTAATTAGAAAGTATTATATATATATATAATATGCACTGCATATTAGCATCATTTGTATATTAGCATGTAGGTGGAAAAGCTGGGAATGCTCAGCAAGCCAAATCTTGATCACACCCCTGCTTCGTCCTCGTCTCGTCCAGGTCTGAGGGGGACAGGAGGAGTCTGTTGAAGGGCACCGGCATTCCTGAGGCAGTGGAAACGGACCTGAGCAATATCCAGAGGGAATACAGCGACGTGGTCCTGCCCTACATCAGCAAGCATCCTGACCTGTGGAACCCCAGCACACACACCCTGGAGCTCTACACGCGCCTTGTGGCCTTCATCATGGCCTACAGGTAGGGACACACCGTGGATGCAAAATAGAAGGAGAAAGGTAGGAAAAGAGAAACACCTTCTCCTCCTATTTCTGATAGTTTCCAAGAGCCCCCCCCGGATGAGGAAGAAGAAGATGAAGAGGAGGAAGAGGAGCACAGTCCAAACCCGCCAATGATGGTTCCCATGGCTGACATGCTGAACCACGTGTCCAATCACAATGCCCATCTGGCGTACACGCCGGTGAGGAGACACGCCCACTTCACTGACACTGAGGGAGGCAGGGACTTTCACAGGAAATGCAGTCATTTATGTGAACGGTGCATTATTATTGTTTGTGTGAAAGATTGCATGCAGAAGATTGTGGTTTGACGTGACGGTGAACTACCTTAACATGGTGATTTTCTGTTTCAACTTCTACTGTTTTAACACAGTAGGTTTTGCCTCACTTCAGACTTTTCTTTCTTTGATATTCATCTAATTTTTTTCTTATTTTTTACTCTTCATTTCCCAGGAGAGGTTGAAAATGGTGTGTGTACGTCCAATTCGTAAAGGGGATGAAGTATTTAACACCTACGGGCCGATAGCCAACTGGCAGCTGCTGCACATGTACGGATTCACAGAGCCGTATCCTGGCAACAGCAACGACACCGCCGACATTCCTTTAGCTAACGTCTACAAAGTTGCCAAACAAGGTACAGACAACAATTATTCAGAGACTAATAAAAGTAAGCTAGAATGCAAGGTTCAGAGCAGCAGACCATGATAATACTCCTGTGACTATAAAGCTGTGAAGTCATGAGAAACAACAGCAGAAAAGTACAGAAAGAAGGTGGTGAAAGCAGGGAGCGATGTAGCAAATTTACACACACACTCGAGTGAAGTGAATGCCAGTGAAGGAATTGTGCACATGAAGGCATCTGTGTAAAGCTACCTTCCCCTGGTTACTGATTTTGCCCCCACACCGGAATTAAGCACCAACTTTGTAAACAAGCACAGTTTGACCCATGTCTGTAGACCAGTGTCAGTATACAGTATTAGTGTAATTTTCTCACTCACTCAGAAAACTGTCTACCTCATCCTCTGCTTCCCCCCATTTCCAGGTATTAAGTCAGACTCGGACCAACAGCAAATGGCGGAGAAATGGGGAATGCTTTGTGAGATGGTGGGGGAGAAACAAGCCTTTATCTTCGGCAAACAGGGCTGCCTCACTGACACAGAGCTCTACACCACGCTTAAGGTCTGCAGAAATTACATTTGAAAAATAGTGTGCAGTTGCATCTTGTGACCAGATGGAGCCGCCAATATCAATTAGGTCATTTTAGTAGATGCTTTTATCCAAACCGACTTACAATTACATTGTAATATTACATGGAGCAGATAGGGGTTAGGCATCTTCCTTACAGGATGCTTACAGGTAAGCAGACTCTGGGGCTCGAACCCACGACGTTGCGGCTGGGAGTCCACTAGACTGTCCTGCCCCCACAAATGTTCATGCAGCTTTAAAGTGATTAAAAAAAAAAATCTGTATTGAGCCTATGTAATTGTTCCATTGACAACCAGATTCTGCACAGTTTATTGGCTGTATTGTGTTCATCTGTTAAAATGTCTCTCTGCATTCCTAGTTGTTGTGCCTGTCTGAAGAGGGATTCCGAGAGTACAGAGAGAATGAGGGCTGGGAGGATGAAGAGGAGGAGGAGGATGAAGAGAAGATTTCCCTGGGATTCTCCTATGAGGGGCTCCCGGGCCTGAAGGCCGAGTGGAGGCATTTGATCCACACGTCCGCCCGTACGACACTGGATTCCTACAGTGGGGAGGGTTTGGACCAGGAGCAGGTGTTGATAGAGGACAAGGCAGCTATTGCTGCATTGAGCCACAGACAGCAGAGGGCGCTGCAGGTGCGACATGGACAGAAGAGTATTCTACACAAAGTGATGGAACTTACAAAGTGATGACTACACACAAAAGCATTCATTTCAAAATTTGTACAATTCTTTTCCAAAACTGGTATATTATTAAGGACAGTAAACTGAAAATAAATGTGAAAGGTACAGAGTTTGAAAGAGATTTTTTGCATGAAGTAGCACGAGAGACCTTTGGTTGGCAGGTGTGCACTTTTCTCCTAGTGCCTTATGAAGTGCTCATCGGTTCATAACAAATAAGACTCACCTAACATATAGATATGTTAGATATGTTACCTGTTTCCCCAAATATAGTCAATCTTTTTTTTTAAACTAAATCAAATGGATTAGAAAAACAATATCACCAGAGCTATTTTAACAGAGCTAAATAAAGTCTTCATGCCAGTTACAAATAAACACTGCCGCAAAAGCACTTTGGATTAATTTCACCAACAACTGCAAAACTTTGAAAGATAAAAAGGTTATGGCTGGTGTGCTTACATTTGTCATACATAGCCTATAAAAAACATTTAAGTATTGATCACCAGATAGTTCTTTCCTAAGCCATAGAACTATTGTTGTAAAAACTATTAAAACAAGTCAGACCTGTACTGCTACTTAGGTTAAGTTTTTCATGTGTGTGAGTGACAGCAATTGGCTCAGGTAATGTAAAGAATGGAAGAGACTTCCTTGCCATGGAGGGAAAAAAAACATGGCATCATGCCAATAGTACAAAAGAAACAGTACAGCTTTGACATATGGCTTAAGAAGTCTCATCTTTGCTAATTGGCCAATATGTCAGGAGAAATCAGTGTAGGTTGGTCATTTCATAGGCTATGTTGCGAATACAAAAAAATGAGTCCTTTCAGTCCTTTCACTTTGAATCTAATCTTAACATTTGATTACAGCTGCCGTGACTTCCAGACATGCACAACATAGGAATCATCCTGTATCCCAGACAGAGCAATACAAGGGTTCCTGTTCCATTTATACTTTGCACATGTGTGCTTTCAATTTGCATTGAAATACAATGCTGTACAACTGCTTTGAAGTAGTGCCCAAACATGGGTTTTAAAATCAAAATGATTGCACAACACTAAGCTAATTTTGTTTATGAAACAGACAATCGCTAACTATTAACTTACTGATGCAGTTGGATTTTGTTTAATGCTTTATTTCCTGTATGTATGCATACTGCAGTTAAGTAGCAAGAACTAAAGGCAACTAGAAAGAACTACAAAATACAACACACGGACCAATACGTTTACAAAACATTCAAAATCCTTTTACAAAACGGGCTGTATTGGTCCTATTGTTCTGCAATTGGGATCTTTGTACAAATTTTTCAAGATGCAATTCTGACATCTGAAGTTTATCCACTATTTTACAAGTGCCAGGGAGAGGCCGTTAGCGCAACAGCTGCTTATGGACAAATTAACAATAGTCTGCATCACCACACCCCACACACACGCTCACACACATCTGGAGTGGGCCTCTACCCTGACCCAGAGACCTAACTACACTTTATAGTCCCACTCAAGAAGGCGATAAAGAAAACAAAAAAGAGCAGGCAGTTTTCCTTGCATCTTCTACCATTCAGCTTCTGAATGCAAAGGGTAGATAAAGAGAAAAAAAAGCTCTTGTGCGAGGGAGGCAAACAAGGGACTTTGGTAATGAGTGAAAATAAAACATGTCTTTCTTTACATGTCATGTTACATTTTTATTGGTTCATTTTTCTTCATCTATCCTTGAATCTCCCTTTTTACCTCCAATATTTACATAAAAAAAAAAAAAAAAAAAACACGTTCTCCAATTCCATTCAGCCCCAGAAAGGGAAAAAAAAAGATCTTTAGATCTGTGAGCAGTAGTCCTTCTGTCCTCTTAAGTGTCATTGCCATTGTGTCCAGTGCCAAGTGAAGCAGGTGTGGGGTGGGTCCAGGCTTCGGCATCTCTCCCATAGGCTACAGGCTGGCACAGACTAGCTGGCACCAGTGCCTTCCATCACCTGTTGCGCCTGTTTCTGTCCCATGCAGCACTGGGCTACAGACTGGAACAACCTGAGAAAGGAGAGGTCAGAGACAGAGTAGAGACAGTTCAGCGTTTGCACTGTGGGCTTTACAAATGTTTGTCTTTAGGGGCCATTTCATCTTTTCCTGGGGTTGACATGGCTGTCATGCAACTTATGTGACAAAGTATGCCTTTAAGAGGGCTTGAGCGTGCATGCAGTGGCCCACGACTGGGAACAAAACAGGAAAACGTACTTTTCAATCTCAGGGGCACAGTGCACAAAGTCATGGCTCCAGAACTTGAAGGCAGGATTCTTAATGAGCTCAATGAAGGTGATGAGTAGTCCCCAGGGGTGTGGCCTGTTCACTATCAACCTCTCCAGTAGAACCCTGCACACAGAGGGAAGACCAATGACCTTATTAACAAACCAAGATGGGCTCTTCCAAGTCCAACCTCCAGAGGGTGCTGGAGAAACGCTGTTTACCTGGTGATCTGCTCCTGGATGGCCTCAGTGTTTGCCTCAGCAAACAGGTAAAGCATGGTGCAGCTGAAGTAGTGGGTGTGGCTGTTGGGGTAACGAAGCTGATTGGCTATTGCATTCAGAAACAGGTAGCGCCCTGGAAAGATAAAGACAAAATTATGTGATGCTTAATATGTTCTTGGGGTTCACTGCAGCGGGCAGGTAGTGGCTGCGTGTGTTGCTGTCTCACCCTCGGTGTCCAGGTCCACAGCCAGGTTCTGAAAGATGTCCATGTGTGCGGAGTGGGTGATGGTGCTCATGGAGGGGGTGCTGCCCTTGTTGTGGATGTGGGCGATGGCCTGCGTTCCCACGTACAGCACCAGAGCGTTGATCAGCTGGATGTTGTAGCGGTTCCCCGGCTCATTGGACACCTGCACAGATGGATGCATTCATGTGGTTTCTATTAGTTGTTGCATCGCAGTACGGCATGCCACCAAGTGGCAAGAGCTGTGCGAGGACAGCTCAAGTATATAATAAAACAGCTGGGAGTGTAGAATGTTTGGATTAAGGTTGATTTTATAAAGCAAATAATGGAACTACAGATAATGTGGTTTCTCTAGCCCCTACCTGCAGGTTGCTGCGCAGTTCCGACAGGAAGGTGACTGGGGAGCGCGTCTTCAGGTAGGAGTCCAGGTCCTTCTTGAACTGGGAGGGCATGACGCCAGTGAAGTTGGTGAGGATACGAGGAGCGATGTTGATCTCACTCAACATGTCCACCTGTCGCAGAGATGGGGAAGGGAGGGCAGGCAAAGCAGACCAGTCAGAGTGTGCCTGCACTATTTTACTACTGCGACGTCAATGGCTGAGCGGGTCAGGATTAAGAAGTGTACCTTTACCTAGAGGTCATCTCATAAACTCAATGTTATCTGGGTCCAGATGTGGTCAGCCTACCTTGAGGTTGGGTGTGAAGGGGTCAGGGAGCCTCATGTTGCGTGGGAAGGCACTGAGGATGAGGTTGCGGAGCTGGATGCAGTTGGGCGGGATGACGTCGCAGAACCCGTAGTGGTAGTCACACAGGAACTCTGGGAAGTCGTGCAGCAGGACTAGGAGGACACGTAGAGTGCCCTGAACAACAAGTGAGTCAGGATTGATTAAAACACCCATTGAATCCTATTTAAATTACTTACTAAACTTCATCCTCTAGGGTAAAACAGAAGGGGTGCGTATACCTTGTAGAGGATTTGCATAGGTTTGTTGAGCTCTACATTCCTCAAGAAGGGGGCCAGGTACTTGAAGAGGTCAATCAGCAGCTGAGCATACATGGGCCAACCCTGGAGGTTAACACAGCGTGACATTAGAACATTGATAAACCCAGAGGACTAACACTCGCCTTGGTCTGAATGATGGGTTCTGACTGTTAAGGGCAAACTAAAGCCCTATGGCAGTGCATGCAGGTGTCTGGTACGGAGTCCTTGCTTACCTTTTGCTGCGGTGTGTGCGCCAGCATCCTGGCGATGAAGATGCGGTGAGAGATGAGCTCCAGCCAGGCATAGACAAAGCCAGGTGCCTTAGTGGGCCGCAGGATGTGGAAGGTATTACTGTAGGGAAGGAAAACTAAAGTCTAACATCTGTATAATATTTCTAAACTCGATCCCTGTCTTTTCCCGGATTGCTTACTTGCTAGCATATGATATTGCCTTTGTTGTTAGCCAAAGATTCAACCAAGTCACCTCCAGCTTGGACTCTGACAATAACCGCGGTCATGTGATGCCGACCGCGACAACTATACATTTTACTTGCAGTTTACTGACAAACTGTGGCGATAAATTGCTTTTCCCATGGTAAGAAAAAAAAAAAAAAAAAATCCATCAACTAATTTGTGTTATACCTTTACACCTCAGAAGCCATCGGGTAGTTTCTGGTAGTTGGAATGCCTTCAATAGAGTGTGCTGGTACCTACCAGAAAGCAGTCAGTGTCTGGAAGTTGATAGTCTCTAGAACGTGTTCGGGGGCGTTGAGCTCCAGCAGTAGCATGATGAAGATGCGGTGATACGGAAGCTGTTGGAATTCAGTCTGACGTACGTCATGGTCCTGGATCAGCACCCCGACTACGATACCCAGCACCTGGAGACAGGCAGACATTCACTGGATCAGTCAATAGCAAACATAGTACCACTGGTAAACAGTTGGTTCAATTTCATTATTGCATCTACCTGTTCCAACACAGGTAATGTAGTTGGGTAGTCTGTTAAGACATATGCACACATTAACCAAACAGTACAATTTAGTCACACTCTGTAGTTATATCGTTAACTGGTCTTTGAGGACGAAGCAGATGGATAGTTATATTGCTAACCGTTAACTGGTCTTTGAGGACGAAGCAGATGGATAGTTATATTGCTAACCGTTAACTGGTCTTGGAGGACGAAGCAGACGGCTAGTTAACAGCTGTACCTTGTTGAGCAGGTTGATCTTGGTCACAGTGTTGGTGGCTTCTCCAGAGTGCTTGACCAGCAGGGCGATGAGCCTAACGAAGGCGTCCAGGTTGTGGTAGCACTTGGCCCTGATGATGGCCGCACTGGCGGCTGGGTTGTGCTGCTGCTCAGCCTGAGCCCGGTAGCTGATCTCCACACACATCTCCGTGCACAGGCGGAAGAAGCGCGTGATCAGGTCATCCGTCTTCAGGATGCCCTGCTGGTGCATCTGGTACAGTACACGGGGGCGTAGGGAAGAAAAAGGGAAGCGATGAGGTACTTGATAACTGCCAATGTATGGGACAGCAGAGTCAAGAGGCGACAGATTGTAAAGTGGCTGGGGGATGTTGTACAAGCAGCTCACCTGTCCAACAAAGGCAGAGAAGGCCTTGGTGCTGTCCCGGCCAGCGGCAGCAGAGTGGTACAGGTTGACCCACTCCCTCAGCAGGTATTCTGCCTTCTCCCTCAGGCCAGGAGGATCGTCATATTCTGACGCCTGGGAGATCCCAGAATGCATCATGAAGTTGGGTCCTCCGTGGGCGCGGTCAATCATGGCCTCGTAGTTGGAACGAACCACATCCATCAGCTGTGGAAGGCTAAGGGCAGGAAAGAGGTGGAATAAAATGGTTTATGGAAAATAGTATATAATGACAAAATACGTTTTTTTTCCGATTATGTTTATTCTTATGGCCAGAGTTTTGATGTATATACACTGTAGGAGCTCAGCCTACTACAGTAAGCTACTGAGTCTGTCTAAGCCCTTTGCCGTTACCATACGCTACCATTTGCTGTATGTTGTGTTCAGTCAATCTGCAGGCTGTTCTTGGGTTGCAGAACAACAATCCTTTTATTCTTTCCAACATGCATAAAGGTGAAATAAGTCAATTTTCCAGTTTCCATTGATGACCAAACACCAGTCACAACATGTCAGACAAACTTGAGCATCACAGCGGTCAAAACCTTTTGCCCCTTTCGGGGTCAAACAGCTGACGATAGTGACTTTCCTACCTAAATACCTAAGCCTTAGATACGAGCACAGCAACACCCAATTTACAGAAAACATTCTGGTTATTCCAGCAACACATTTGGCTCCTACATAGACGATAGTCAGTCTCTCCCCTCCCGCAAGCTATGACCCATTTCGTTTGGAGGGAAAGAAACTGCCAATACAAAACAACACTATCCCAGAGGGCACAAGGATCCTCCATAGCGCCCTCGTCAAGACCAGCTTAGGTGCAGCATTACCCCTCAGGAGCGTTGGCTCTGGAGTGAGCACTGGTCCTCATCAGGGTTTCAATGGTGTGGAAGAGGTCAGCCTCGGTGATGTGGCTGACGCTGCGCTCATCCACCAGCAGAAGCTTCACCAGCTGCATGGCAAACGCCACTGCCATGTAGTGCAGGCCGTTCTCCATGGACTGCAATGGGGGGGAGACAAGGCCACAGATTAGCCTGGAGCGGCGGACGCCTGGCATTGACCAAGGCTTGCAACTAGAATGGAGGAGATTAGAGTTCAAAGGAAGGTGTTGGCAGTTCACCTGTGCCAGGTGCAGGTCGTACTGCTGCATGTTCACTAGGTGATTTCTGATCAGAAGTTCCACTGCATCAACGTTGTATTTGTACTCGTCACGGCACTCGATCAGACATCTGGGAGAAAAACATGACAGGTCAGACAATTACCACGTCTATTCACCATAATTAAGAGTAGGTCTTCATAAATGTCTATTGACCACTCCTATACAAGAATATCACGGGTGCCACATCTCCTCTACAATAGGCTGAACTAGGCCCGTCCTCTCACCTGGTGACCTGCTTATTGCACCACTGGGGTCCGTAGGCTCGTCCATCTTGCAGGGCCTTGAGCACCAGCAGGTGGCATTCTCTGTAGCGCAGCAGGAGGTCAGCATCGGCCCCACTGGTGGCGTCAAGAAGACCCTCTACAGCCTGCGTGCAATGACAAGGAATTAGCCCTGCTCTCATAAGACTCAAAACTCTCCCAGAACAACATTTCGCATTCAATGACGTCAAAAATAGATTAAAGGCCAAAAGTAGACCAACAATCCTATTCTCTCTGCCTTAAACTCTGCTGTGCGCTGCTCATCTGGCTAGAATGCCTGTTTAAAAGACTGCCCACCAGCTGCTCTCATTTAGCCGCCACTGCTAGCTCAAGGATGCTTACAGTTAGGCCAACTCTGGGGCTTGAACCCACAACCTTCTGGTCCAATACCCAGACCACTAGACTATCCTGCCCCTATACCCCCCCTATCTGCTCCATGCAATAGCAAGTCGCTTTGGATAAAAGCATCTGCTAAATGATGCAATTGCAATCTCTCATTGCCTTAAGATAGGCAATAACGGCAATAACAATTAGCTTGTCAAACGCAAATAACCGCCACCTTTTAAATATCAGGGTAAACAATCACACGGGTGGGGTTTTACCAGTCCATCACCAAAATAGAGACTCCTACCTTCTGTAACAGGCCCAATGCAGCAATCCCATCCCTGGAGTTCCTAGCCAAGGCCACAGCCTCCAGCAGACTACGCAGGGCCTGGGTCTGAGGGTTCATGGCAAGGGCCGGAGGGACGGCGTGTAGGTGCTGCTCCAAGTCGGCCATGCACTTGTCGTAGATCTGGGCCACGTCATCTGTGGCCCATACCTGTTGCTGATAACCAAGCAGGGAAGAATTAGGGCGAGCACGAACACACCCAGCTTTCAACACAAAACACTTTGGTTTCTTTTGCTCAACACTGAACTGTGGGGCGTGTACCATTTTTCTTTTGTGAATCATCACCAAAAAAATTAAATATCATAAGGCTGTTTAATGCCTACATCAATTAAAGTGCCACCGACAGACAGTCATGGAAAAATCAGTTTCCAATTAAATAGAGATATCCATTGAAAAATATTTTTAGTTTAGGACTATTCTGTATCCCCATAAAGGCAATGCCGTTACTGTAGTGTCACCCCCCCACAGAACTTACTTTCATGGGCTGAGCTAGGAAACCAGTGGGTTGGGAGAGGTCATTGCTAGGTAAGAAGCCTGGAACATTCCTGGCAAACTCCTCATATACAGCCAGTTGTTTGGGATCCACTCCCCCCACCTGCAACATATTGGAAAGCTCAGTTTGGCAAAGCAGTTACATCATCAATCAACACAAAATGCTGATATACACGTGCTCTGATACAAGTATTAGAAACTGGTAGGTTTATCATTGTTGTAGATTAGTGTTCCCACCTTGAGTCTAATCTGCTCAGGCATACGTTCAGCCTGGTACGTCAACACAACAGGGTCACAGTAACGACGGCCTTCCTGGCGCGCATGTTTTCTCAGCTCAAACTCCTGTAAAGAAGATTCAATCATTTTTTTCCTAGTCAGTTTAAAGTGGATATGCAACTCTGCCTTCCTGGGCCTTTGAGTAGAGCGCCTTAGACATTCTCAACACGTAGCCCCGGCCTAAAGCAGGCCTCACCGTGGCCAGTCTCTTGTCCATCTCTGGGGCGGCCTTCTCCACTGCAGTTTTTTGGATGAAGCAGCAGGCCAGTTCACAGTTATCCTGAGCGATCCTAGCCGCAGCCTCCTCCATCATTTCTCTCTGCTGTGGGGTTGGCGCCTGGGGGTGGGCAGACAGAGGAACCAGAGGGTTAAAGCAGTGAAGATAGAAAGGACAAATAGGAGACAGACAGGACCAGATGGCATGATAAACTTGTTTTAGGGCCAGGCACCAAGCGTACCCTGAGGGCACCAGCAAAGCTGTTCTTGAGGTTTGTGGCGATGCTCATGAGCAGAGGCTCTCGGCAGGTGATCATGGCCATGCCAGCGGTCAGGTTCCTCATCATGTGGTGGGCGGCCACGCGCATGCGGGACTCCTCCGAGTCCAGGGCAAAGTCCTTCCTGACGATCTGCTCGCAGGTCGTCATGGCGATTTTGATGGAGCGGTCAACTACTGGGTGGACTAGCTCTTGCACCGCCCGCTCCACTGACTGCCGCACACACTGCTTCAGCTGGGGATGGGCCTGAAGCAGGGGGATCTGGGGAGAGGGCAGGTGACACGAGTTATACAACAGGGAGAGAGTAAGGGGCAACAGAGGGCAAATATAGCAGGGGAGAATGACATGCGAGTAGTATTGGGCAGAAGAACAGTTTTAAACACCGTTTTAAAACCGTATCAGTAAAACAATAGTACTAGGAGACATCAGCTGTTAATTGCACTCGCAGCACTATGTTCAAGTTGGTGCCGGACGGCTAGCGGTCTCAGGGAGTTTACTTACGTTCCCATTGATATTGATGTGTGGGGCCAGGCCTGCCAGGGCATACACATTGATGTCATGGTAACTGAACTGTGGGGTAGGGGGCCCCGTGGTTGTACAGGTGGTGGTGGTTGTGGTGGCAGCAGGGGTTGAGGGGGCAACTGCAAATGGAAGAAAGTCTCCTGTTGGTTACAAAACGCTCTTTTGATTACAATCCATGAGGGGACCGCTGGAGAGCAAGGCTCCAGGAGAAGCAAGCAAGCATAAAAAATTAAAATAAATAAAAGACCATGAGAACGTTAAACAATATTCCACCACAATTTAGATTATTCAGTTAAATACATCATAATTTCATTCTGAGGTAGACCATAGCAGTGACGGAACAAGAGGCAGAGTGCCCACCTGTGGTGACAATAGGGAGCAGCTCTTCTGGAGGCTTGGCCTCCTTCTTTGGTGCTGAAAGCTGCTCCTCCAGACTCTTTAGTTTATCCTTGTCCTTGAGAAGGTTGCCTGGCTTCAGGTCGTTGATGTCCAGAGACAAGTTCTTACACAGAACCTCAATCTCAAACTTCAAGTTGAGCTGCAGTGAACAATAAAACAACTTTAATGTGATTCATTTTGACCAATGGGGCCAGCACTACTGAACTTGTATCCCAAAATATGGAGGTAAAACCTTGAGGTCATGCTCCTGATGCAGCTCAGCCAGAACATTCATAATGGCCATTGTCCAGGGATTCTGGGGCCTGAAGATCTATAAACACCAGAAAGACAATGAAATTACTTAATTTTCTAGTAATGATTCTCATCACATTGCGCTCTTAAAATTGTGCATCTAGTACAACATAAGATTTGATCCTTTGAACATGAATAAAAAGGTGTGCTTAATTTACAGTAAGCATGTGTTGCATTGAAAGTTGAATTCCCTTTAGCATAAGAGAGCAGCTACGTGATAACAGTTTCACAATCACACTGAGCAGTCACTATAACCTGGGTAGGGGAGCTTGTTATCTATGAAAGTTGATGCAACAACATTACTATGCACCCAAATGGGGACTGTATAAAGAATGGTCTTGTTGTACCCACCATACTACGTAAACTGGACTCCAGGACTTTAGCCACGAAGGGAACTACATACAGCAGCTCCTGCTGGCCTTTCACATAGGCTTCCAAGAGGAGAGACTTCACTTCCAGGTCCTGGAAAACAAGGAGTTATGTCATGCAATTGTGCTACAGCAGAATAAAAAGGTGCCGGCACTCGAGTTACTGAGTCTCCTTACTGTGTAGAGAATAGGCTTGTTTTTGGCTAGAGTGATCATGCCCAGCCAGTGGCCCAGGTTCTTTAGCAGGGAGCGATCAGAGAAGTTAGCAGCTGCCTTGTCTGAAGTCAGAAGAACCTGGAGGAAACAAAGCGACAGATGAGAAGTGATGGCGTGAGACTACGCCCAAAAACATCCTAGGATGAACATTCCGTACAATTTCTACAGTCTATTACATTTAAAGCTGCCAAGTTGCTTGCCTAACATTTAACCATAGTACAATGCTAGAACATATTTCAACAGGTATAAATCTTGAGCAAATGTTTTGAGGACATTCTTTTACCTTGATGTTCCTGTACGTCTCATTAAGGACCATCTTAACAAACTCCGGGTTCTTCAGTGTGTCCAGGAAGTTTGAGTAGAGACTGTGAAAGTTGGGCTCAATGCTGACACGCTTCATCACCAGGTACTGAGACACCCAGGGCATAAACTCCTCCTTCACAGTCTCTTTCAGCTCCTCAACCTGTCAAGTGAACACAGCGGGATTAGAGATTAACATCCTCAACTGGCAGAAAGTGCGGGATGACTCCATATCCTGCGTTTCCCTTACCTTTTGTGTCATATTGGACTGAGAGAGGTTGTTAAAGATGAAGGCTATCTTCTCCTGCACATTCTCTGGAGGCTCCACAATCCGCTCAGTCTGGTCTGTGGCCACCAGCAGGGTGTCAATGTTTGTTGTGTTTATTGAGGGCTGCAGGGAATGACCAAACAGTTATCTCTTTGTTACAGCTGTAACAGGGTGCAGAGCAAAGAGCTTGAAGAGCAGGAGGGAGGTAGTGCCACTTCTAATCTTTGACCTTCAACAGAAAAGTGAACTCACAGGCACATCCTTCTTGAAGTTGCTTGACGTGGGTCTGGTGATGGTGGTTGTTTTAGCTGCGGTGGTGGTCGTGGTAGTGGTGGTGACCAGGGTGCTGGGCTGGCCTGGCTGGGGGGCTTTGGGCACACTCGGCTGCTGGGACTGGGCCTGAGCCTGAACCTGGGCGAGGGCCAGGCTGCCAGGTGTGGTGATTGAGCCCTGCATCTTCACCGGAGGGTCCCGTGACTGCTGGCCATACTCGATATACTGCACGCACAGGATACGGGAAGTGCAGAGCGAGAGACTTATTTATCTTGGAGTAACGGTCTCTGTCCCAGGCCGGGACAGAGAAAGGTTGTTAAAAAAAAAGTGAACAGGAATACAAATTCTGAAGGCAGTTAGGGAAACCTATTTACCTCTTGTAAATGGTGGGGAAATTGCAAGAAGTGGCCGATTGAGGCCAAGTGTTGACAGTATTGGGGATAGTCCTTCAGTCTACAGGGAGAGAATGGTGCGTTATGATCTGTCATGCAGTTATTAAAGACCAATTCAGTAAAGAAATAAAATCCCAATACCTGTTTTTGAACCTATCTAGAGCAGCAATGCCAAAATAATACATTTTGGATCCAAAAGGCTTCCGTAAGGCTTCCAGGACATAGCGGAGGGCCAGGCCCAAGGCCATATAGGTGACCAGGCCTTTTTCAATGATCCCGCCAAACAGGCAGGCAGTGATGTGGAGCTCTTTGTCCGGGTACTGGGGGAAGAAGCGGTACTCCTCGAACAGGTTGCGAAGCATGCAGTTGAAGACCTCTCGCTCACGCTTGACGGACGAGTCCTTGAACCTCTGCAGCATCTCCAGGACCTAAGGTGCAGGGAGAATGTGATGAAAATACAGATTCAGAAAGACTTTAAAGATTTTATAAATCAGTCTGTAGGTCACAATTATGCAAAATCCCCAGCACAGGCTACATGTTAAACTCTGGGGTATGGTCACTAGATGCTTTATCTAGAAAAATTAACATTTACAGTAGGGCTGTGCAAAGAGATAAAATAATTCAATACAGCTGTGTTTTTTTTCTACGATACTATCGATTTTTTTTATAAATTTTAACCTCACAGATGTATAAAATATATATTTTTTAATTAAGCTCAAGGAAAATATACAGAACAAGACAAAGGATAGATACAAAATGAAGGATGTTATTCAATCATCAATACTTAATCAATATATGATGTACATATTAGACTACCCAGGTGGTAAAGAGCAAGTTGTATTTTTAACATTTAAAAAATATTGCAATGTGTAGCGTATTGCTAGATTCTTGCCAATACACAGCCCTAAATTACAGCAGTGCCCATCAAGCAGGTTTCTAATTAGCCCCAGGTTAAATGTAACTTGGGTGACACATACCTCATCGACAGACATGGTGGGGTGTGGTGGGTGGTTATAGATTCGCTGGAAGTAGCTGTTGGCCTCGTCATCTATCTCCTTGCTAAAGTGCTGGTTTGCCTCTGGCCACACCTGGGAGAGGTCAGCTTAGGAAAAGAAAGGAGGCAATTCTCAGACAGGTGGTTCTGTTATGTGTGCAAATACTTGATTCAAACTGATGTGGCATGGAGCACAGCAACAATTTCGCAAGCCAAATAAAGTGCGGGTACAACTATATATATATATATATATAACAAATTTTAACCTCTGAGGAGGTAGACCTCAAAGCCTTTTTTTAATTATATAATATATATAGTACAGGCCAAACGTTTAGACACACCTTCTCATTCAATGTGAAGGCGTGTCCAAACTTTTGGCCTGTACTGTCTATATGGCTTTGAGGTCTACCTCCTCAAAGAGGTTAGAATTTGTTGATGCCAAAAGCACACATGGGAAAATGAAGTGGGGCTGTCAGCAAAAGCAGACATTGTATGGAAGACTGATCTGCATTTTCTCTCCCCAAAATAGAGTTTTGACAAATTCAAGATCATTAATATGCAAGAGTACATTATTGTTGCGAGACACAATTGTGCCACCACGTATGAAATATGTTAATCCAATCAGTTATTAGTCCTGATCAATGGAGAGGAAATGCAGTGTTGAGCGTCGCAGTGCGGGGCTCTCAGTCACACCATCACCACTTACAGGCCTTCATCTTACTCTGCTGAAAGGTTGGCGGGTTCAGGCCTGGAGTGCTCATTTTCCTGGTGCCAAACGGGTCATTGGTCACACCTGTAATCCCCAGGCCAGAGCTCAGAGGTCCTGAAATTGGAACAATCACATAAATTCATACAGCAAGAACACCACAAATGTATGGCTGTTGTCAAAGCAGAAAAACAAGTTAAAGGCCCAATCCGTCACTTTGTCAGTGCCACAGTTATGTTGAGTATTATGACAACGCCCCAACTGTCAATCAGTGCTGCTCATCTCCCTCACAATACGGCTCCAGAGTTTAGTCTCTTCTAGTTTCCCCCCTGCGTCACTGAATCAACTTTGCTCGTAGGTTCTCTTACTCAACAGCAGAACGAGCGCAAGAACAATTTAGAAAGTGAAAGAATATATGCAAGTGGGCAGCAGCTCATCCACTGCCACTCCCCCCACCTTCTAACTCCCACTTGCCTAGACATTTGAGCAATTGCTACAAAATTTTAATATCTTATCCTCCAATTGGGCAAGGACAACCCCCAAAACCTATAACACCGATCTGACTGTAGAGACTAGTACAGGCAAACATCAAATAAAGACTTAACTGTAGACATCATTCTTTGACATTTTCCCCAAGTGGACAGAACTTTAACGGATGGGGGCTTTAAGTTAAAACCTTTAGATTAGTAAATATGGCAACCTAAAAACGGGGGTTAGAATACAAATATAGGAACAAACAGTTCCTATATTGTAGTGTTCACATTCATACATCAATTAAATAATGAAATGCAAGTGTACATTCTGACCTGTTGTGTGTTTGGTGGAAAAATTAAAAAGCGTTGCAGTACCAGAGTCCATACCAGGGAGCTGCGAGGAAAGGCTGCCAATACCCCCAAAAGGTGTGCTGGGGTTGGGCAGTGGTGGGAACGGCTTGGCTGGGGACTGGGGGTTACTGAAAGCAGAGCTCAGAGAGGATGGGAAGCCCTGTATGCTCTGAGTGTGGGAGGTGGCTGTGACCCCCAGGTTCAGAGAACTCATAGCAGACAGGGGGTCCATCTGAAGGGCCAAGAAAAAAAGAACAGGTACATTGTGCAAATATTGTTTTAACAAATATAAATAGAACATCCAAAGCACTTCTAAAAGCCACCCACGGACCTAAACTGTAGCTCATCTTGACACCAACCGTCTTATGACAAGACGGTTAGCCTTTTTATTAGATCAACGGTCAGTGGGGTTTGGTGGATGTACAAAAGGTTTGTGGTGTGAGAGCAGCGATACCTGGACAGGGGAGATGGCATCCAAGCTGCTGGTGCTGGGAGCACGGCCTTTGGGCATCACTCCGGGTGGTGGCTGACGAGCTTTGTTCATCACATTGCTGCAGTTCGCAACCATGGTCAGGATAGTCTCCGACAGTTCCTGGGACACATTCCTAGAAACACGGCAAACTTATTTTCAGAATTAACAAAATAAATACATTAGAAAAGGGAATGTTTTAGGTCAGTGGAGAAAAAAACATTTATCTCACATAATCTGGTTGTGTACTATTGTACAATAACGTTGCACAACAGTCCGATCGGTAATTACAAGGGTATTGTCTGCTTAGTAAGCAGAAGACTTCTTTTGAGCTCATTTGGTTCTTATCGATTAATAGCCGATTATGAGTGACGATCGGTTGGATAATCTGGTATACCAATTAACACTAGAGAAGGCCTGTCAGTTCAAAGTACTACAGTTTGGTGTCTCACCCTGCACAGGACTGCAGGCATGCCAGCATGGTGGCCAAGGTCTCTGGGGGCAGCTGGGCACTTTTGGGCTGGTCTTTGTCTGGAGCCAGCCCACCCATAATGGAGGGACAGCGCCTCTTGAGGAATGTCACGCACGCCTGGATAAAAGGCTCCTGACAAAGGGGAACAAGTAGTAACAATGCTTTTTAACCCAGGTGCTAAAAATCACTAAACATTACAAATGCTGAAATGGTATATGAAAGAAAACCACTAAAGAACAGCAATACGGTCAGAATATCTTGTAGTTACACATTTGCAATAAATGAGACTTACCCCATGCTCTCTGATTTTGTCAGTTAGCCATTTGTCAAGTTTGAGGTATTCACGGCGAGAGGCAAGTGCAGCAAGGTCAATAACAAAGGCAAACGGAGTACCATTCAGCAGCATCGATAAAGACTGGAGAGCAAAAAGAGAAGAAGCCAAGTCATTACATACAAGGAATCCTATTAAATACATATTATGGTTGTGTTTTACTCAACATGAGACTATATGGTTTAATAAGGACTAATAATCTCAGCATGTCAATACATTTGTCCCCAAGAGAGATTTACCTTCAAGTCCTGGGCCACGTCTAAGATTCGAGAGAGCTTGGCCTGGTCATAATGCTCCCCTCTCATGTACCACTCAGCCATCGAGTGCATAATGAGCTGACGGATTGATGGAGACTGACCCTGCAAGCAGAACAGTCTTGTTTCAGTGCTAAATTATTTAGAATACAGTATATAGCCAAATTAAAACCTAGTTTAAAATAGAAGTTCTTATTAAATTCATTGATCTACCACCCACCTGGCCGTGCCAGGCATAGTGCAGGATGATGGCAGAGTTTGGGTGGTTGCCCAGGAAGATAGGCATGAGAGTGGAGATGAGCTCATGCCGCAGCGTGTGCCACGAGGTGGAGATCTGCAGCAGGGCCAGCACCAACATGTCTGGGCAGTGTTTGATGGGGAAGCCAAACAGCTGCTTCACCTGCTCGTACTGGCCGACCTCAGACAGCCGCAGGAGACTCTCTACCAGGTCCAGGCTCTTCCTGTGTTAGGAAAAGACAAGCCACAGTTGGAGATAATCATAGAATAAAGAGACCAATAATCATATGGAATTAATGCTAAGCAATAATAGGCCTACTTTATCTTTGCAACATACCGGCTACAAAGTAAACCCATGTGTGTGCCCTCAATCCCACCTATGCATCATATATATTTACACATGGCTTCTAATGCTGAACCATGTCATGAACAATGTCCCAATATAACGGCAGGGGCCCAGCACCTATCGCCACAAAGTGCAGCTACAAAGTGCAGCTACACTGGGGCTTACAGCTGATGTCATCCCAGTCAGAAAGTCAACATGTTGATTCCACCAGTAAACAAAAAGGCTAGATTCTTATTATGGCCCAATCAACACTACCAGGTTGCAATCTCCTTGTTGTCCTCCTCTGGGGGTGCCTTCAGGATGTCAGTGGCCACTGTGTGGCAGGGATAGTCAGCAAAGCAGAACACTTCTGGGCTTATCAGTGAGTGCTGGATGAAAGAAAGCTAGAGAAAGACAGCAATTGGACAAGGTCAGTTTTTGTCACGCTCAAGCAAAAATAAAAAAGTTGCTGCAGCTAAACAGAAACAGCTCTTGTTAATCCTTTTTTCATGTCATTTTGATATTAGAAAAGGTTGTCGGGCAAGTTACCTGTCCTTCAGCATTTTTCCATGGCCGATAGATGAGGTCCACAGGGAACACCTCCATGCCCAGCCCCCTTTGGATGCCACACACAACTATCTTTAGGCCTTTACTGTCCCGGATCATGAAGCCAGGGTGGTCCAACTCATAAGTCACCTCCTTGAAGTTCAGATTGGGGTTCTAGAACAGACAGTCCAGATTAAAACCCAAGTGCTTTAAGATGGTGTCTGAAAGCAGGCTTGCATAACATAGGATCTTATATGAATGCTTTGCAGCTGAGATACATGTCATTTCAACTAGCAAAGACAACACAGGCCGATTAGACCGTACATGTCCATTATAGTTCAGGTTAAGAAACAAAAACGCGATTATGAGAAGATTCTTACGCCAACTGTTTCCACCTTTTCATCAGTAATTCATTATTGTTGATGCATGCTTCAATCCCATATTGTGTTAAAGACAAACACGATTAATATATTACATGGGGGTTTAAAAACAAAACACATTCATCCATCCAGCTTTATAATGACACTTACCACTTCCTTGACCACGTCGATAAGAACATCAACGTTCCAGGTATGTGCCTGCGAGCCATCAGTTTTGTCCTTCCCATCACTCCAGATACCACTTCCTGGTGCAGAGATGGACTGCAGGAGAACAAGAACACATCCTTTCATTTCATAACATGCCAAGTGTCTGTATGAAGATTTGAATATTGATATGAGGAAGCTACAGAATGGCAGGTGTAACAATAATATTCATTATGATTGAAGACAAACTTTCTCCAGGCAGCTCACCTGTAGTGGGATGCCATCAGCCAGGCCACAGTGGCTACGGGCCATCATACCCAGAACCCTGGCCACTTGGCCGGCAGTCACCTCTCTGGCCCCATACTGGTGGATTATGTTTCTGCACTCATCAACACTAAATAAAAGACATGGGACAGCCCAATGTCAGTAAACATGTACTACTGGTGGAAGCTGCAACATGTGTTCATGTAGGTTTTTAGCATAATTGTTTCTTTGTCACAATTTATAGAACATCAGCCTTAGTACACTATAGCAGTAAGTTAAGCAAGTTATTTCCCCCCCTCTAGACTGAAATAGCTGGACAATTATGGACAAACTCCGGTTTAGTGTTTGGAATTACTACTATGGTTGAAACCAGTGTTACAGAAACATTGTAGTTTTGGTTTAAACTGCAAAGTGTATGCCCCTCAGATTCCCCTCCACCTAAAGCCAGTTGTGTTACAAAATAATTGGGAGGGGTTAGGACCGATAGCGGTATCGGGTGCCGATACTGACGCAATTCACTTCATCGGATATTGGACTGACGTTACCGCTCCAGATTCCATAGTCTAATGTTTTTATGAGTTATAAATATGTATGCAATATGTCAAGTTTGCACCCTGCTGCCTCTGGTAGCTAGTGGCCAATCAGATTGTGTTGTACAGTTCTACTCGTACAAAGCTTTGAGCACTGAGCTAATGATGATCGCCAATACAATAGACGTCTCTTAATGTATAGTATAGACATCTCTCGTTTGGGGGTTTGGAACACCAACCAACACGAAAAGCGTACCTTTAAAAAAAACAGACAATAATGGTATGGTTTGTGTTCATAATGGTACTACTGCTAGGAAAATTTGTTTAAAAAAAAAAAACCACACACATTACACAACGCTTGACGATCAAGGCAAAAACAATACTCACTTAGCACAGAAGCCATAGCCAACTTCTTGCATAAAGTCTGCAAGAGAACTTTCCATCATGGTCTTCGCTAACTCTCCAGAGTCTGGCAGGATCCTGTCCATGAGAATGTCCCGTTTTTCAGGGTACAGTAGTGGTGCAAGCACCACAGGGCAGCGCTCCTGGGGAAAATCTGAAACAACAACTAAATGAGCAAATGCTGCACATTTTAACATATTTACCAATAGTTTCTTCTTTTTTTTTTGAATGCGCTACGTACGTTACCTATTCATGATTCTCTGCACTACATTTAGGTACTTTGTTACATAGTCATGATTCTCATACCTCTGCAGAGTGTCTTGAGAAAAGCGTCAATCTGCTCTTGCCCTACTCCACTAGCTCCCTTCTGGCCAAACAGAAGATGGGAGAGGAGCAGGTGCAGGACCTCTATGGCAATGTCCTGGAAGCCACCTTCCTGGTTTCCTCCAAGATCTGCGTCCACGTATGATCGCAGGAGGTCTGGGAGCTTCTGCTTGATAAACTGTACAGCTGAGAAACGCAATATTATGCGGTGAAGAAAACGAGAACTCTTACAGTTTACGACAAGCCTAAACAGGCAATGTTCTGTGTCAATGGATATATAACTACAACATTCTCATTGTCCACAAGCTTTGTGACACAATGCAATTTTCAATTAGTGAAAAATATACTGTTACAAGTCATTTCCTAGTTTTATTACTCAGTCAACATGTAGTTTACTTACCAAAACCCCGAAGGTCTGAGTTGCAGGAGTTCAGCAAAGCAAGGCCAATTATCACCTGAGAAACATAAGATTGGACAATATTGTGACAAGTTGTCAAAATTGTTTTTGTTTTGGATATGTGTAGTCCAAAGTTATATAGTGTATCGTGATATTGTAGTTTAGTTCTTGTTTTGGTTCAGCAGGCATGATAGCTGCAAGTGAGAATGAATCGGTGTGGGAGGGGTTGGGTTATTTGTTTACCTACATGTGCTGCCATCTAATTCTTTTTTCTGTTTTAAGTTCCAACCAGGACCATCTGTAGTGGACTCTGAACCTGCATCATTATCACTTTTGCTCTCTGTAGCTTTGTCTTGGACTTCCGCTGGCCTTCTAACTAAGGCTAGGACGTTTGTGTGTCTTTCAGTGGCCAAAAAAGCTTGTGCAACCTGCTGCTTGGTAGAAGCTAGAGATTGGGAGAGTTCATTTTACCTATTGGGATGAGTTTTACCCAATTTAAACTATTCCACCTACAATGGCCAACCCCCCCCCAGAGATACTCCAGCATTAGCTGGTGCAAACATGAACTACATAAAAATGTCTCAAAACCGCAAGCTTCTGTGATTTGAAAATTGTATGCATTCAAACCACTTGAACGCTTGAACCACTTGACAGGTTAACATACCTCTTGGACCTTGCTTAGCTTTAGAACTTTACTCAGCTGAGTAAATATATGTGCCGATGGCTTCAAACTCTGCAAAACAAAATTTGTAAACAAAAAATAAAAGGCATTAGCATAGCCTAATTGACATTCAGAGAGAATTTGAGGTAGTACAGGGGTAGTTACTGTGACTAGTTATTTCCAGATGTTATGCATGTATAAACTACATATAGCAATATCATAGCCAACCAGGAAGTTTTGAATACACTCATGAAATTGCTTCATCTTACACACTACCCCCTTTAACAAGAAATGTCAAAACAAAACAATGAATGGCTTCCAGACACCGAGTTTTGGCTGAGAAAAATGCTCTTTATAATACAGAAGTTGTCCACCCACGGGATAAAGATGAAAATACCTTTGGTGATGAAAAAAAAAAAAGTGGCCTATGCATGTTTTTATTAGTATGAATTTGAAATCTAGGGAATACCTGCAGAGTAGATAAAATAATGCTTCATTTAGGAATAGGATTCAACACAAAAATATTGTATGTATTTTACATTGGAGGACAATTGTGTACAAAAAATAAAAATACCGAAATATATTTTGGAATTTACAGTCATTCATTTTAGTCTAAAGTTTAATTAGCAATGGAATACCAACTCAGGCCAATGGCCCTTACCTTCTGGTAGTGTAGGGGATTGTCAATGGCGTAGCACAGAGTAGAGATAAAGTTTGGCTTTGAGATCAGCGACACACACTCCTGGATCAGAAACTGCGTCTTGAGCAAGTTGAAAAATGACAGGAGGGCAAGGCATAAGAAATAGCCAAGACACCCTTAAGCAGAGCCTTAACAATAAGCATGCTGCATTGGTGACATGTTCAGTTGGTATGGCAAGATGTATGGGTTGGCTGGATTAAGTCACCATCACTAATGCCTAAGCATAGAATAATTGTGATGCAGTCATTCTATGCAGAAAATGATGCTCCATCCACTGATTAGCAAATATAATGCACGTTAGTTTGTTACCAGGAATCCTTTATATTTCGTTTAGAGTTACATTGTTACTTAGCTTTAAGAAATTCAGAGAGCCAGCCCAGTTATTTTTAATTTTCTGTTCAGAAGCTAATTATATCTTACAGAAACCATAATTTCCAATTAAGTTACCTGATGGAAGTCTTTGCCACTGCTTTTACCATCGCCACTAAAATCCACATGAGAGAAGAGACAGCGTAGTAGATGCCTGTCTGCCTCAGGGCCGTGACGATTCACAATCTGAAGGGAGAAACTTTCATGAGTAAAATATTTTATTTTTCCCAACCCCACACAAGTTGAGGTACTCACATGCTGTATTTCCTGCTGGCTGGCTCTGTAGTTTTTCTTTGTTAAATTGTCCACCAAATAGCTGATTTGAGACAAAGCCAGCGAGAGCGAATCAAGATTCATTGCTGTTTGGGGCGGAAGCTGGCGGCCGAGCCCGGCGCAAAATCACCATTATTCCCCTTTAGTCACTTCAGTGATAGGTTACTTCTGCTTCCCCCCTCAAAAAAGGTGTGAATTTTTTTTACTTCCAAATGAGCTTTGTCGGTGGCTCCTGGTGGTATGAAGATTCCTCAGTTTAAAATCAAGTTCAGCATCTGAAAGAGAAACCAATTTTAATATGGTTGAATAAACTTTAACAATGCTATTTAATGAAAAGGGATTCTTCAGAAGTCTTGCCACATAGCCAGCTCTGACCAATATATACGACCAAAACGTCAATCTAACGTCCCCGATAGATATTAGTCCTTGACAAAACATGTCCACCAGGTGACAGGCTTTGAGGCCTACTGTGAGAAGCGACCTGGGGTAGCGCCTGAAGACGTTTCTCAGCCAATTGTTTCAAGTTCTTCAGCAAACTTAAACTACATTATATAGCTTACTGTTTATTTTGCTCATAAAAAAAATAGAAAGTACACGTTTGTGTTTTTTCATATAAAATGACTTGTATAAACTAGGCCTCGACTGTACGGTACAGCAACACCTGGTGCAGAGATTCAAAGCAATGAGGCTAACTAACTACAAACATAAATACAAGCGTATCTTCATTAAACTAATCAGGTAACCGGCGATAAGCAACAAAATACGTATTTTGGAGATAAAAAATAATATAGTGCTGGAAAACCAAAGTTTAACTAAAACACGAAACAAAGGACAAGACAGCGTTGCTGTTTGCTAATGTTGTAAACAAGCTGCCTGCCCAATGCATAACGTTAATCGTATTGATATTACCAAGAAAAAAAAAAAAGTCATTAAAAAAAAAGTAACGTACTTTTGGAATGGGGGGGTTGGAGGTTATTTAATTCACTAGTATGATGCTTGGAGAGTGTATATCGAGATAATGAATGTGGCTTTAGCCTTGTATAGTGGTGTTACCGTACTGTACACGTCAAATCTGTCAACTAAATCGCGATAAAGTAGTGTAACCCGTCTCGTCTGATAAGTGCGGGTTGGGTTAATTTTGCATACCAGTAGATAATATGTACTTGGTTCAGTTCGTCTAATAGCAACGCAATGCTACCGCACTAGCATTATTGAGGGCTTGCTAATGGTGATATGAACATTTGAGGTAGAGTGAACTTAACGCAAACTGTATAAAAAAAATAGAACATATTCAAGTCAAAACTACTTTATGGACTATTCCTAACAAAGTCGACCATCCGCAGCAAGTACCCTGATATAGTCACCGGCCACGAGCTCATAGGCCGCAGTACTGCAGTTAGCTTGTGCTTGTTGTCTTGGAAGCTAACCTGGCTAACGTTAACTTAACACTCCACGCAACCGTCAACTACGGACAGCTAGCCATCTAGCGTCAAGGATACGTCAGTTACATTGAGTACATCCTTTCCAGCAACACTTTTCACCAGTAAAGTTAAGGTAGAAATATGTCACCATAATAAACGGCGCTACCAAATTTACAGGCGCTTACAATCCTGACGTGACGAGAATGACACTAGTTTTCCAGCAAATAGACTCATCCGCGCTGGTAGCTAACGGTTCAAATCCATACGGTCACCCACTGCTGATTTGCGTGTAGTTTCTCCTTTCTAGATCGACCAGCACTTAATTGATGTGCAATAAGCTCACCATTCTTCCAATAAAGTAATTTAGATGTTCATCCTTTTCTGTTTCGTCCGCCAAACTCGAAATGCGAATGTTGCTTTGCGTCCAATTCGGTTTGATTTTCAAAATAAAATGGCGACTGTCACTACCACGGCGCGCTCACACTAGGCATGCACGAGCCAACGCTTGTGCTCGCGACACAAATAAATCGTGCATGCCCAGACGTCATACTGCATCCACTATATGGTTATATAACAACGCTTGTCCAAATTATTGTCGGCTACCCTTACAGTACACGTTTGTTTCGGCACTTTTCGAGTGTTTTATTTTTTTATAGTTATCTTTCTCACATACGGAAATCCCATGTTGTCCCAAAGTGTTAACGGTTCAGATGCCTTTTGTTTGTAACCAAACTCTCGCGAATGTTAAAAATGCTATATTTTGTTTATTTCGTCCCCTTTTAGAGGTTAACAGCATTATTATTTAACATCAGTCATGGTTGCGCTGGACTGGATATATAAAATACCATATTGATAGTAGTAGACCCACTGAGTTGCTGGGGTTGGCACCTTACCGCCCCCTGGCGAAGAGCTGTGTGATAGAATAATACCTCACAGCCATCTAGTACGCCACCTGCGACCTCTCGAACCCGCCACTAAATGCAAGCGAGGGGCTTCTCTGCATGCAGTTGTTGTCACTGGAGATGCTTATTTAGTCACAATATGCGAGACTATAGTTTGCGAAGGTACACCAACTTTTTTAATAGCATAAAATATACAACTAACCAGCTAACAAACAGCTGAAAAATACATTTTTTATAATTTGATTAAAAATCATTAAAAAATGAATTGGAAATCATTGAAATTCTGAGGTTGATCATGCCCGAAAAAGGTTGATGAGCGGCTTCCTGATAATAATTTATGTTCTGATCAAGGCGTGTCCTTTTCAGTGTCTCTCTTTATTTTTCTATTGTGTTAATCATACATATCTATAAAGCAGTGGCTAACCGTATTTGTATGACGCAACTGAGGGAGAGAGTAGCAATAGACTGTATAAATAATAGCATGGTAGCAATAGACTGTTGGGGACGAACTTACACATATAATAATACATATTACATAAAGCATTATTGTCTGATTCTGACAGCACCTATGCCAGCAGAGAAGGACTTGCTGGCCTTGACGGCCCACCCCTGATAAACGGCTCTTTATAGACGAAAACTATAAAATAAAATAAAATAAAAAGAGATTGGGGCGGGGCACGTTCAGGAGGAAAGCGTCCAACCAATCACGGTGCAGCTTGCTAAGTTGACCATAAAGACATGGTAGTGGTGGAGCACTAAGTCAGGAATAATTGCTTTCGTGTCTTACTGTCTTTGTGAATAAACATTTGTGTTTGCTTTGTTGAAGTTAGATACATATAATGTCTTCTTGGACAAAAACGCCTGGAACAGGCAGACGGCCACAATCAAACCCCAACGGAAGGTAAGGGGGGTTGGCGTGACCCGCTAACATGCTAAGTAAGCTAGCAAGCTAGATAAAGCGAAGGTGTATTTTGACCGCATCATTCACTTTCAGATAACTAACAGTTAATTAGTCTTGATCATTTACGATAAAGATAATAATAAGCTAACAGCATTTCTTCTTTTTGTGTTAACTAGCGGCCAGCCGCTCCGCTCGTTTCGGAGAGCAGCGCCTTACCCCCCGAGAGAGGACAGGACAGAGGAGCACAATGATGCACAGGAAAGGTGACAGAAGATAAAGAATACTCATATCTATCTATCACCTAATACTGGAATTGTTGCGATTGGTAATCTCTTTATCCACGACAATGTATTGTTAACGTGTTTTTGTAAAACCTAGGCCTTTACATAATATTCATCACGGTACGTTATTTGCACAATTTCTACAATTAGCAGACGCTTTTATCCAAAGCGACTTACAATTACATGATGCTATTACATACATCTTGCGCAAGAATGCTTACAGGTAGGTCAACTCTGGAGCTCGAACCCGCGATCTTCTGGCTGGGAGTCCAACATCCATTTCCATTTGAACAATGTACTTGTGACCTACACATCATAATTGTTAAATATTCAGGGTGGGACCGCAGTGTCAACTTATTATACTTATTTAGTTCTGTCTACCCTATATACTGGACCAACCACTGCTGTTTGACATGCTTGCATCACTGCCATGTGTGCGGCTTCAATTTTACAGTTTAATCTAGACACCAAATTATAAACAATGACCAAAACTGCAAATTGAAAGGTTTTCATAAATGGGCAGTAGGATTGTCTTGCATAAATCAACAATACATGCCAGAAAAGTTTTATCAATATGAAAATGACCAGTGTTGACTTAACAAATATTTAATTAAATTTTTTAATGTATTCTCTATTATAATTGATGGGCATGTCAAGTAATTTAGTATCTGAGTAATCTAGCACCTCATAAATTAGTAATTGCCTTTTAATTAGCTTTATTCATGGTGGCATTTTGATAGAGCCCCCTTATCTTTTGTGCTGTGTGAGTACCAAATATACAGGGATGCCTACAATTAAGCATTTGCATACTACACAGAAATAACTGGAATGTAAAATGAACGAACGAACATTCCACCTGCATATGTGTGTTGTGTAACATTGCTCAATTAAATCTTGCTTACAGGTAGGTCAGGAATGTCCTGGGTCAAATCAAGCACTCTAAACATTAACTTAACCTGACCCGATGATATAGGTTTTTAGGCTACAGGTTATGGTTTAATGTCATTATTAGATTCAGGAGAGGAATATAATTAGTATCTTACTTGTCAAGTAGATAATAACTAATAACAATTTTTTTTGCTGCTGTTTTAGTTATGAAGAGCTAGATGAACAACATAACTACAGTGGCAACGTTCATTATGAAGGGTACCAGCATCAACATAATGGTGAGATTTCTTTCTGACCACTAAATGCAGTCTAATTACAAAATCCTTTGTTTCAACAAGTCAGATAATTTTACATGCACACCAACTACTTCTAAACAAATTTTACATAGCCGGTATGGTTACATTCCTATTCTAGGACTCACAAATCAGACTATACAAATCAGCAAGAATATATCATATCAACTTGTCATAATATTTCACTGGATTAGTCATTCACTTAAAACTCAAGTCAAGTTTAGTCAGTTTTACCTTTTTCGTTGTCAGTTTGAAAGGCTATGCAAATTTCTCTCTCATGTGTATTGCATTATTGTGTGATACAATGCAAGTCGCTGTACCTCTTACTCTTTTATGTTCTGTTCTTTTACATGCCTTACTTTTTCACACCCACCCAGCCAAGTCTGAGTGTTACACACCCGCAGACAGACGCAAAATGCTGTACCAGAAGTTCTACAGGCAGGTGCAAGAGGAGAGAAAACCTCCTGACTGTGTGGTGCTCTCTGTCACCAATCAGTGCATGTGAGTACCAAAATGCACGGAAAGGACATTAGACAAATGGCCTACTGTAGTATATTTTAATAGAGCATTGATACAGTGTGAGCTTGAGGTGGTCTGATGGGTGTAGAATTAATTCTTTAGCTAGCACTTAAGGGACAAAGTGACAATACACGTTCTCACTATGCTCTACCTACAAATATGGAATAACCAAGCCCTTATGGCTATTGTTATGTAATACTAAACAGTTTATACAACATCACCTCCCACAATTTTACACAGCAGTGAATACCACAACGCTTAAGGATTTCAAAAGCTCTTTTCAGGCATTCAAATGGCTTGTGTAAACATACTGCCTTTTCAATCCTTGATGGATCATTTTCAAGCCTGTGTACCACAGATACAGTACTGTACATTGTCCAGCTTTGTCTTTATTTTAGACTGGAAATTCAGAGAATATTCCACATTGTTATCTTTCATATTATTTTAAACTAATCTGCTGTTATCGCAGTTTGCCCTACCATGATACTGTCTAAATAAAATGCATGATTAAAGGACATTTTTCCTTAACCAATTTGAAATTTAAATTTCTGCAATGATATAATTCCTATGAAATCAGTGATTTTAAATTGGAAACCAAAAGTAAGAGGGTTGACCCTCATAACTAAGAACATAAATTGCCATCCCCCACACTGTACAATAGAGAGAGAAAAAAGTGTATACTCAGTTTGTTTTGTTTAGGCATCTGTTTCTGAAGTAAATATGTTACCACTCAGGACAGTGGGGGTTGAGTATAGTATATGTTTTCTTGGTTAAGAGCCAACTCTTGATGTTTTTGCCTAAGGCAAATACATCAAAGACATTTGACATGGGTGTGATCACAATTTCAAAGAACACGCGCAATAATTAAGAAATGTGTTATTGTTCCTAAAGAATTAAATATATTGTCTGTCTTCTGATTTCAGTCACAATAAACTCTTCTCCACAATAAACTCCCAAACTACCAATGACATTTGACAACCATTGTGGTCAATGTTATGTTTTTGGACAGCAGACCAACACAAAGTTAATAAAATATTCATTCAAAGTTATGGCACGTAATAAAATAAGAACTGCAACTGTAGCATGCATTTGTACACCAGAATGATAACACAAAGCTCATTGAATCCCAACAATGATTAAACCGAGCTGCCCATAGATGCACATGGCAGTGTCAATGAGTGAATTCTTTAGCATTAAAACAACATGCCCTTAAAACAAGATCCCACACTGCATTTCTCTTTACATTTGAAAATACAAGGGGGCAGGATTGGCTAGTGGTTAAGCCACACTACGCTTCTGTCGGCTGATCTTTTAGGTGAACCAGCTCCTGTATTTGGCTTCTTGTGCCGTAGTGCGTGACCGCTCTAATAGATGACTGGGTGTATGGCTAAAATGCCATACACTCTTCCAATACCAACACCAACTTGCCTTCAGTTGGTGTGCTTTTTACTTGCTTCCCATATAGAATGTCCTTTGTTAGGGTCGCGTGTTCATTGTGTAGCTATGCTGAATCAGTATTGAATTCACCAAGTAGTGAATGTGAATATAAAAATAACACTGAAGACAAGGTCCAAGCTGAAAGATCCTGGGTTTAATCCCTGACAAGTCCAACCCACCTCTTAACATCCTTGAACAAGATGTCTAACCCTACGTGTTTCTGAATACTTGTAATTGTACCCAATGTAAGCCGCTTTGCATGAAAAGCGTCTTCTAATGGAAAAAAAACCCTATATAATAAATTGTTAATGTTATATTGTTAATACTAATACCACTTCCACCACATGACAATGATTCCACTTCTGTCCCATGCAGTATCTGTTCTACAGTAGAGTTTAGAGCCCAAAATGTGACAGCTTTTCATTCTACTTGTCTAATTAACGGATACCTGTAGTCTCATCTATATAGTAGGGCAGACTGAAACAGTGGGTTCCAAGTACCATCATTTATAAAACCAGCTTTTTCCTGTATTTTAATGGATTACCAAAATTCTAGATTTATATGTTCAGAAATACTTTTTTTTTTAATAGATTTATTTGTTATGGTAATTTGTGCTTTTTTGAATCCGGATTATAAGATTACAATGTTCAAATATAGTTACTTAGTGTTTACTTTGATCAAGCAAAGAAAATACAGTAACCAATACACTTTAATGTTGAAATGTTTTTCATAAATGTTTTTCTGTATGTTTATTTTGAATTTAAATGATAACTGGGCTAGGATTATTACATCATAATCTTTACTGACGGCATTAACACACATATTGCAAACATCCACTGTTATTACAAAAATTGTAATAACAAATAATTATTTTGTATTTATAGTGACTCCCTAGTATGAATACTTATATGGCATATGTATACAGTAGGTCTGCTTAGAAATGGAACACAACTTGCAAAAAACCGCAAAGCTTGTGTAAACCACTCTTATTAAATTACAAGAAACCTGTCGACTTCTGCACACTATGCATTTCATGCATCAAAGTTTTTATTGGGTTTTATTTATTTTGTTTATTACTTGTATTCAATACACCAGAACATGGTCTACCTTTTTAAAGACATTGGAAAGATTAAAAGCGCAACACACTATCCCGAAATAGGAACAGCCATACATACACTCACCTAAAGGATTATTAGGAACACCTGTTCAA
>JAODLI010000021.1:4017845-4031267 GCA_027575585.1 Percopsis omiscomaycus
CAGTTACAGTTACAGCATTTAGCAGACGCTTTTATCCAAAGCGACTTACAATTACATTGTTCTATTACATGGAGTAGATAGGGGTAAGGTATCTTGCTCAATTCTGGCTTATCATACACAGACTGTTCCCAATTGTGCTAATGTCCTGAACAAGCCTGTGCTCAGGTGAGGCCATTTGTTGCCGTTTCTCTCTTGCCGGGTAGCTCGCAGAGAGGACCACCCATGCTTCTCCTCCAGTATTTTTGCCACAGCCACAACACTGGCCCCATTGTCATGCACAATGGCGATCATTTTGCTCGGAGGAATTTCAAACCTGGCTGCTATCTCCTCCCACCACTCTGCGATGTTGTATGCCTTCTGTCTGTCCTGCAGTGGTATGGTGGTAAGGCACATTGACTCCCATGTCAAAATCATCATTTATGTAATGGCATGTAAGGAGGCTTCACTACACATCTGTGGTGAGATCAATTTTGCTGTTGTTGGCTTTTATTGCAATCTTCACTTCCTGGAATGTCTCTTGATATTTCCACTCCATCAGCTTAGTAAGCAGTAAAATGGGTCCTTGAGGGAAGAGTGTAACCAGGGTGGAAGGTTGATCATTGCTCTAAAGCCATCATCTTCAACCATTGATAGTGGCCTCATGTCGGTGACGTGAGAAAAACGCACATCAAAAGTGACTGACCTGCGCTGTTCTCCTCCTGCGATGACGATACACTCGGAGTAGCCCCGGGGTTTAAAGGCGGCCAGTATGTCCTCACTCTGTGGTGGGGCCTCCCCTACTGCTGTCTGGCAGTAATCTCTGACGACCTCTCTCATTAGTGGCTCTCCCATGGCCTGAGGAGAGGGTCAGACATTCTTCTGTTACGTTGCCCAACAAAGACACACACACACACACACAGACACACACACACACACAAAAGATCGCACACTAACATACACTGAAAAACATGAAAAACCCAAACACAGGAAACCAGAACAGAAGGAACCTAAGGGGGGTGGAGTTTCCACTAGAAGTGCCTTAAAGTATCTCAAAACAGGAATGAACATTGGCACTGTTGCATTTACACCACTAGATGGCAGTATAACACTGATGACGACCTTATTGCACCTTTAATATAAAATATAATATGACTTAGGTTTCTGAATGTGCATCAATGTCAACGTTTCATGACTTAAGAGATAAAATAATGATTACCTGTTCCCTTAGATACCCCGCATCCAAGCCCTGCAGCCAAACTGCGGACATCACTTCCTTCATGTGAACCTGGGAATAAGGGGGAACAAAACAAATGCTTAATGGAGGTTTAACATAACAGCTTGCACAAACTAACCCTTTAACACGTCAACCCACACCAAGAAAGAATCAATTGCTCTTCTTGCTCTCTGCCACTCCAGACCTGAGCCCTTACCCACCCTGTGGTCTTCAGGGTTGTGTCCGAGCCAGCGCACCACAGCCTCCAGAATGTGCTTCTCGTTGCCCACGTTGAGCTTCTCCATGGAGAGCACCTCACAGAGCCGGTCCGGCGGAAGCTCCCGGAACTCCTCAGTGAGCGCCACGTCTCTAAAGTGGGTCTGCAGGTAGTCCGTGGCGACGGCGTGCACATGGTGAAGGCAGTAGTGAAGGGAGAACAAGCGGATGCCGATGCAGTTCTCCGCAGTGATGCAGCTCTCCAGGAACTCGCAGCAGAGTGATTTGAGGTCCGTGAGGAGCAGAAGATCTGAGGCCTGCACCATGTCCTGGATGGTGTCTTCACTCAGACTAATCTACACACACACACACACACACACACACACACACACAGTAAAGGTAGGGGTTAAATCAGGGGATCAATGTTCTATTCTGCCTTGAAGACCACTGTGGGCGGAGCCATTTTGCATTGGTGATCCCAAATGGGAGTGTTCTTCATTCAGTGCCATGTTTACATTTACAGCATTTAGCAGATGCTTTTATCCAAAGCTACTTACAATTAGTACATTTGTCAATAGTTGAACTGGTCAACCACTAGTTTTTGCAAGCAAATAACATTCTCCTAGAATAAGGACAGCATCATGTCTTAAGGTTACTTCACTTATGCATTTTTAGTACATAACTCGAAAGTTATCATTCACTCTTCAAAACAGTCAATAATTGCTAGAAGCCTAAATTACGGCAAAGTGCTTCATATTCGGAGAGCTAACAGAGTAGAAAGGAGGAATTTTTTTTTAAGTTGGAAAGGAGGATAGAACAAGGATTGTTAGAGGATTCTGGAGAGTCTGGACTAAGATTATGTCAGAGAAAGCACACCGTGCAACCTTGAAATTATATATTTATTTTAAAATATGCTAGCCTATAACCAGACAATAACTGAAGCCTTAAACCAGCAGAGCGCGGCAGTGTGTTGGAGACCCTTCGAAATAAAAGCCACCCAACTCTGCAAGTGTAAATCATAGAACTGCAGGCAGAATGTGTGTATGCTACTGTTACATTTATTCTGAAACATAAACTAGATTTCTTACACTGTGGCATAATTCCCACTACTGTTCTATCCGGTACATAGACGCCTGTGCAGCAAATCTAAGTAGTCTTGTTAGTTTCACTGTAGCTTATTCGTCTCCATTTGGGGAAACTTAGACATCAAAGCAGCAAAGAGTCAGTGGGAATAGTGAACCTCTAAAATATAGAGAGAAAGAGAAAGAGACAGAGACAGGCAGACAGGCAAACAGATAGACACAAAATAATCTTCACATGCTATTGGTTCTGTTAAAAATGTATTCCTTACTCACTTCACCACTGAAAATATAGTCCAGGATTTGTTTCATGATGGGCATGGAAACTCCCTGAAGCTCAATTCTGTAGGTTGACCCATCTTCCTTTGGAGGGTTGTAGGTTAGTTTGGTCCTGTAACAAGAAAGTAGCAACGCAATAAAGACACATCAACACACTGTAATAAAGACATCATTGTAAATTTCACTACCCTGTCAATATTCCAGGAATGTCATGACCCTATGGGAATAGAGTGCTTTGTTGTGTACCTGATAAAAGGGCTGGCAGCAGCCAGGATATTTTTCTGAACAGGGAGTTCCTCTCCGTCCACCACCAGCAGGGCGTCATGGAAGCTCTGTTCTTGCCAGAAGGTCCGCAGAACACGCAACAACTTCTGGGAATGTTGTGGATCAGAAACCTTGGAGCCAGGACTACTCAGCCCCGGGTTCGGCATGTCTGGGCTAGTCACAAAAAGGCATAATTCAGCAACTCTATATAGACAGACTGACTACTTCTATGCAAGTTTAATAAAAATAAACATCATACAATAACTAGCACAGTTTTGGCGTTTATCCAAACCCCTACCCCCTTACTTATAATTGTATTAACCCTTGGTAAAATGATTCGTGACACATTATTTTCCTTTTGAAATATTTTAGTTGTCTTAATCACTAAGACAACTAAAATATTTAAGACAAATAGCATGATAGCCTAATGCACTAGTGTATTACACTAGTGTATTACACTAGCCTAATACACTAGTGTATTAGGCCATCATGCTATTTGTCTTAATAACGATCATCAAGGAACTACGTAAACAGTAGGCTCCAACTAGTTCCAGACGAGACTAGGCTAGTTAGCACGTTGGCTAAATATAGGTTCGCTAGAGCTAGCACCTGTAAATTTCAGGAGTGTTATTTTGAAACTTTCACATTTTATGCGATGACAGTTTAAGACTAGACATTTAATGTGTGTGACCTTACCGTCTGAATTAGAACAAGACTGATCCCGGTAACATTTATAGCGAAATTAGTCACTTCAAGAGTTTAGTAAAGAGGGTGTGAAGACACCGCTGGGGTACGCCCTAAAGAAATACACTATTCTACACCAATTAATTCGTAGTATGATCATTTACATCGTGACAAAGGAGTAGTAAAGTTCTCAAGACTTTGTGATTAAAAAAAATCGAGGAAAATGAATAGGGTGACTTGAAAACTAATGGAACGGTGTATATTTATTTCCTAGTTTCTACTGGGAGCACCTACAGCGATGGCACAGATTCATCGAGGCTGCTTCCCCCAATGCTTGCTCCCTGACTAGTATTGTGACCAACTATTATTTAGATTATGAAATGGAATGTCAGTGATTTAAATGTTTTAGGTCACCTAGATTGCAAGAAAGATCGTTGTTTTGCCACGTGACGTCATCACAAGGCACGCGCACGGCCGTAGACACAGAAGACACATGTTTTGTGCTGGTCCCGCGAGACTCACTGAGATAAGAATCCGAACGCACGGACGTCTGACGGATGTCGCGAGAAGCAGTCTCCGTCGTATGCGCTGGCTGAACAGGTTCCATTGAAATCAAGGGCCGCCATTTTTGTGATTGAGACCGGCTTCCACGTGACTAGCGAAAGTAGCCGAACGTGATATCACACGTAAAATACATTCTTCAGCGTTTAAAAACGCGTAATTTATTGGTACACAAAAACGGAACCCTAGAGTTATGATTAATCCGTTTCCACAAACGAATACAAATAAAGTCAACCTTACAAAGCGGAAATGTCACTCTCGGTTACCTCCGATAGTCACGTGGTTTCCGGTACCGCTGAGGAAATGTAACACTTGTTTTGTTGTCGTGTTTTCTTTTAAAATCAGTAAGAAATCCTATTATAATCCAATCTGATCAGATCGGAAACAGGACTTGCCTTATTTTAAATAATATTTAAAAAATAATCACGGGAAGTTAGCCATGAGGTGGTTTTAATGTTTGTGTCATTGCGTAGTGGGACGTTCCGTTTTAAATCCGAAACCGGGAATTATTAGCTATGGGAAACGGTGATATCCGTCTCCAGCCCTCTTAATTACTAAGTAACGTTAAGTATCAGCTATGGGTCGAACTAGGACCAAACTGGAACCGTGGATAGAAAAGACAATTGCCAACCATGGGACAGAACAAGAAACAAGTGGACACCTTAAAGCTCATGTTATCGGGGTTGGTCAGATGTCCCATTCTCAGGCGCAGGGACGAGAAGGCCCTACTGGGTTGCTGTTTCTGTCAGATGGCGTGGTTCAAATCCCTGCTGCCCTGACCGAGTCAGCGTGGGAGCACCTCCAGGAGCAGGAAGACCGTGAGTGTTTCACCAGCCTCCTAAATACCACAGTGCTTCTACAAGCGTACAGCGTGCACTTCCACATGGACGTCGAACAAACCAGGTGTAGGTTCTTCATGTCAGTCGGTGAGCTCGCCACAACAGCAGCCGGGCCAGTTAAAGATAAGACTCCCTGCTGCACAAGTCTTCCTTCTGTTCGGGTAAAGATTTATAAAACATGGAAAGCCTTGCTGAATCAGGATTCAGTTAGCCATCCGGGCAGCCAGTGTGCATTTGATCTGTCCGAACTGCTGGGGGAATGGCAGAACAACTGCCTGGAGGATTTAACGTCGGACATTAAGAAAAGGCTGGTGGCGTTGCAGAGTCCCATAACCCCCCAGCCCTCAACCTCCTCCTCCACCCCTACCGCCAACATGCACATCTCCACAGGCTGGGATGTGGACAGAGTCATATATAAGGGAGGGGGGCCCTTCAGCATCCCCGTGTCTCATCTTCTCATCCCCGACGAAGGAGCTCAGCCGCTACCGGAGCAGTTACCTGAAGGAAGTGAGACACTCAGTGGACTGGTTCCCTCTGCGGACAGAGGACCAAACTTGCCACCTGCAGCCCAACACGCAGAACCCTGTTATGCAGTTGTTGATGTGGAGAGGCACATAGGGGCCCAGGAGAGCCCTGAGACCCGACACGATGAGCACGCAGGCTCTCAGCCAAGCATGTTGCTCCCAGGGGTGATTGCTCACAACCGCTCCAACCCTTGGGACATTTTCCCTGCGCCATGCGATGTGCTCAGCACCTCCTCGTCTTCAGACGTGTCGGCGAGCTCAGAGCCCATCCTCCCACAGCCACCGCTCGACCTGGCGGTTAAATTCCTGTCGGAGTGTGTTGTCAGCACACAGGTGTCCTCCAACCCGTCGGAGCAGAGCTTTCTCCCCGCGTTCCAGAAACCAGCATCCACCAGCCTTGTTCCTGCTTCTTCTTCCACAAATTCGGGCGGTGAGCGGAAATCTCTCCCCCAAGTGCTCAGTCTGTCCCCCGTCTCAGCAGGTGGGACCTCCCAGACGCAGCCGCCGCCTGTCCCCGAGTCGCAGCAGGACAGGGCTCCGACCGGGGAGGAAACGGACGCCCCGGACGAGGACATCCAAAGAAAATGTAGGAAGGTGAAGAGGAAAAGAAGTTGGCACTTCCCGGATGCTGCTGTTGATGCGGAGGAGGAAGGTCAGATGGTCTCGAGCCCACCATCTTGGTTGTTTGAAACTCAGGCGCTGTCCGGAGCAGAGGCAGGGACAAGCCTGGCGTGGGACAGACCTGCAGGAACAGTTGTGAGGAAGATCCCCGCCGTGCACAGTGATGGCAGCCGCTTCTCGTATACTTATAAGGTTTATGGTCAGAGTCTCCAGGATCTAAGCAAGTTTGAGGTTGCAGATGACGTTATCCACTGGGCAGTGAAGTATCTTGTCACTCCTAAGCAGACTAATAATGCAAACCAACTAGTTTGTTGAGCAATATAGGGAGGCCTCACTGAAGTTTTTTCACACAATCTAGGGAGCCTGGTTTTCAGGAAGAGATGGTGTATTTGTATATTGGCCTAGTGGACTAGACTTGCGTCACATAAATGTCTCAACTCAATGTAAAATGTAAATATAGACTCCAATAGAATTAGATATTTTGTGTGTTCACCTGTTCTGATTTTATATTTAGGGTTAGGGTCCAATTCTAATGTTTCTAATAATAATCTTTCATTTTTTTATGGGCTATTGTAAACCAGAGCATGAAGAATTGCATTTTTATATCAAGTGTTGGGTAAATTGTATTTTCTAAAAGAATAATCAATAAGTTTTAAGAAAATAAAGTTTATCTGTAACTGTTTTCATAATAGAAGTGTTCTATCCATTAGATGGCGCTAAATACAGCTATATTCTAACCCACGTGTCTTGTCAACTGTGATCAATTTGAATTTGAGATGCAGGCAACAAAATTATAACATTTAGATCATCTCAAGATAGAAACGTACCTTTTTAAAGGTCTACTGTTGGTCCTGGGAGCTGCTGACCATAATGGCTCCAAAAGGGTTTTTTGTCAAATACATTATTATTATTATATTGTCAGCAACATGAAGCACCGGTGTCTTTTCATTTCTTTGGAAGACAGTAAATAGGTCTTAATATGAATTACACCTATCACAAACATAAAGTAATGTATCATAAGTGTACACTAGTCTACATGTTGTTAGTTAGGCTTAGGCCTGTTTCCTATAATGGATGACTTTCTGCTGAAAGAAGAAAAACTGAGTTTATTCACTGAAACCTCCAAACTCCTAATGTAAGCAGGGGCCAGCTGGGCCACTTGTAAAGTTGTTATAATCCTCCTTCGCTTCATAAACAGGAAAATACATAATATAAAGCATCATGTACGCTTTCACAAATAATATACTTTCACGTTCCGCCAACTTGTCCTTTTAAGGCAAAGGCGCCTGGCTGGATCTTCTGTTGTAGGGAAAATAATTAAAACAGAGATGTATTTGTCTCTGCAGCATTACTGCAGACAGGGACCTCTACCATATATAAAGCTATAGACGGGTATAATTATTATATTGTGTAAAGAGAAATTGCTTGTTCCAACTGAGCCTGGGAGTTTTAGAGGCTTACCTTCATCAGTGTTGAACGGTTAAAGGCGACGAGAGCGACCTGACACAAGCTGCAAGAAATTGTTTAAATTATTTTCGTTTTATACACTTTGTTTTGATTTGAGCTAAACCAAAGCAAGTCCCAGAAAGACTCCGCAATGTTTGCTTGTTCTCTCTGTGTGAGCAGCTCTCCGCGTCAGGCGGGACGTGATATTTCAAACAGCACATCAGTGCGTTTATGTATTGGGTGCCCGGAAATTTTTCCAAATAAACACAGCTTGATTCAACTTGGGTGGGCAGACTTATCAACACACTAATTCTATAAACAGATGAGGGAATAACCCGGCACCTTATTGGCTGCCGGGCGAAGGGAACACGCGGGGTTCTGTGCAATGAAATTTTAATTAATGTGGGTGGGCCGGGACACAACGACTGTTTATGATGGACAATTTATTTCCCAGTGCAAAGTCAACATAACACGGCAAACCTACAACAATTATTTAACATTATAGAGGACTTATGAGGCGGGAGAACAGTCAGTCACAGGAGAACGAGTCTCTGTAGGCGAAACTTTTACCCCGTATAGGCTACACCGGAGTCTCTCTGCGGGATGAATCTGTACCACAGCCGCCTGCCGCCGCTCGGAGGGCCGCCTCCGCCGCTCCACCTGCCCAATCCCTCCTTCATCTACCTGTATGGAGACAGGGGAGGCATAGTGCCAGCCCTGAGCCTCCTCCCTTCCCGCCAGGAGCCTCCGCAGAAGCCCCCTTACAGCTACATCGCGCTGATCGCCATGGCCATCAAGAGCGCGCCGGATAAGCGTGCCACGCTCAGCGGCATTTACAAGTTCATCATGGACCGTTTCCCGTTCTATCACGACAACAAGCAGGGCTGGCAGAACTCCATCCGCCACAACCTGTCCCTGAACGACTGTTTCATCAAGGTACCGCGAGAGAAAGGGCGGCCCGGTAAGGGCAGTTACTGGACACTGGACACCAAGTGCCTGGACATGTTTGAGAACGGAAACTACAGACGGAGGAAGAGGAGGATGAAGACGCAGCACGAGGCTACGCAGACCAGACCGGGACACAAACGCAGTAGGGCTTCTAGACAGTCCAACCATTCAGAGAGCGGCTCTCAACGGGGGGTGGAGGACACGTCAGCCGCGGAGGGAGTAGATTCCGACACGGAGACACAGATGCACAACTCAAAACCTGTTCTGGTTGAGTTAAACCACGCTGAACTTCCGGTACAGAAACTTAGAATACCGTCTAGCGGAGAGCCCACTGGGATGACGGTTGGTGTTCATCCAACCGCTCAACGATGTGCGTCAACGCGGGAACCGACCGTGTGGACAGAGGGTGCCCAGCTGTCAGATGCGTGCCGCCATCAGGAGGGTAACTCAGCCTGTAGTGGAAGAGAAAACGGCCCTTTCAGCACCACGGGAAACACGAACCTGAAGGCATTTGTCCAGGACAAACCCAAAGCGAATGTTGTGAATAACCACGCTAACAGAGCCCCGGATAGGCCTAAATCTAAGGGCTTCAGCATTGAAAGCATTTTGTCAAAAAATGGAAACGACATGCGCAACAGCATCCTTGGGTTGACGTCTGAGATGCGTGCAGATCACCAGAATTCCACTTTGGCTCCTTCTATCGTCTTGGGTACGCGCGGACATCAGTTGTACCAAATGGGATTTCCAATTTGTCCTTACCTGTCACTCACGTGTCCTGAGAAGGTTTTACATTTTAAATAAATTTGCTGTCGAAAAAAAAAAATCTAACACAAACATCTTTAGCATACCTTTACCCAAATGCATGGGCAGGCAGGGCCAAATGTAGGCCTACGGCGTGCGTCCCCCAAAATTTTTTAGAGGCTCATTAAAGCTGTCATGATTGTTCAGTAATTCACGTTCCACACCTAACAGTCAATCACATTTGTAACTTACAACAGCAATAACACTAAAAGTCCTTAAAGATTAAGCTTTACGCACGCGTAAAACCAAGGAGGTTATACGGTAAAATTTGTTAGATTATTCTCCTGACACTATATATGTTTTTCTTTTCTTTTTTTTCTTTTTTTTACCCAACTAGGCTTATGTAGCCTACAATTCCGCCACGTTTTATGCCATCCAGTAAAAAGCTCTTAAGTGCATACGGATGTTGTCATTGTTCATGTAAATGTTTACGAGAACTTGAGACATCTCTGTCCTTGTCCATAATAGCCTTACAGTAAATATGTGTGTATCATTCAGTTAGGCATGCATTACTGCTTGCGCCTATTTGGACAGACCAGAATCAAATGTACTGAGCATATAAGCCTTCACAAACGTGATCAAATGCAAACATTCCATTTTGTTCTGAACTTTGTGTAGGAAAATAAATGTTAATCTTGTTAATAATATGGTACTGTAGTTCACTGACTCAAAATGTGATCAAAATTAAAAAAGTAAAGGGAAAAAAGGCAAGGAGGCTAAATGTGGCATTGGCACTGTGGCAACAGTATAAAGCTATTCTGAAAAGTATTAAGTCATTATCCTCAATCATTAAGTGGTGACAGATCCCACACACTATAGGCAGGCATTCTCAGATGAGACATGGGTTATTCTTGAACCACAGAATGTGGGAAGCTATTCTGGCGTACATAATTTTGTGGACATCATGGTTTATAATAAAGGTCAAAGAGTATATGGTCTCTGTGCTTTCAGACTTCTAACATTGGCATTAAGCAGGCCTGACCTATTTATTCAAGGAAACCTCAGACAAAGATTAGATCGAATAAGATTATATATAATTGCACTAAACAAATTCCCATGGGGAAATTCATTAGAATTTAAGAGGCACCACATGCGTCCCAACATACAGTCAAAAATGATTCAGTCATATGTAGTTTGGTCATTTCTACAAAGGTACGGGGGCATTAGAATGACACCTGCATGAAGTCAGAGTGCTCTGACAACATCCTTACAAACAGAGTCCATGTCCCCATGTCTAAATATAGACTTGAAGCTTGGACACACACTCCGAGCCTCTCTCTACAGGCCTATGCTGTGCAAATCAGGAATGTTTGTTGAAATAAATAAACTAGCCCACATTTGAGAAGAGGAACTCTGATCGCAAGTATTTCCTGTGTATAGGATTCTTTGGTCAGACGTGTAAATAAAACAGGAGATGAAAACCGCGGCGGAGAAAAAAGAGAGAAAAAATGATGGCAAATGAGAAAAATAATATGAATATAACAGTAACAATATATTTAACTGGAGAGACCCCATATAGAGTTTTTCTCTATAGTACAGATATTCTTTATTACAGCTGTAGTACAGTTAATACAAGTTGCAACAAGACGCACGACTACACTGATTTTCAATGGAATCTAAAGTTTATTATAAGACCTATTAACGTTTAAATATGTAATGGTGCGTGTTTTAACAGGAAAACACAGTTTGGATCACCGGGAAATACCACATTTACATTTGTCTTCGTATTGTGACCACAGATTACAACAATATAAAACTAATATATTAGGAGGAATTGTCCAGAGATGTATATGAATTCACAGTGGCCAGGAAAATCCATATTAGAAAACTGAATTATAAATGTCCTCCTCTTCAACAACAGCTGCCAGGATACCTTGAGCAAGACACCTATTTTCCCGTAGAGCTGCTGCTTGAATATAATCTACTTGGCTAAACATAATATGGTTCAGAAAAGTGTGACATGCGTAGAAGCCACATTTGAGACAAAACAATTTTTCTGTTAGTTAGAGCTACAGTATAAATTTCACGTTGACAAAAGCAAAACTAGATTCAATATCAAATATTCCTTGTAAACATATAGTTTAAGGCTGGTATTAAACTTTACCTGCACGTATTCTCAGATCAATCTATCTGGCCTAAGTGCGAAGTAGAAGTGAGAAAAATGAAACCAGGCCAGCAAGGTGTCACTGATCACGTTTAATATGCAATCAAGTCTCTGTTCAGCACTAAATCACACAGTTTAAACCTTGCAGGTTCAAAAGGGGGTTTAATCCAAATGTTTATTATAAATTTCCACTCTCTACATAAACCGGCTACGCTTGTCCAAATACACACTCAACGCCAGGGGGGAGGGCGGGGCCTTGATGGAGATTGATGGATCCTGTGTAACCTACATTAGCTGCTAATCAAGTTAGGTTTCCTGGAAAAAAGCTTTATACATCATTATGCGCCTCAAATGTCCCCCAGACCACGGGTTACACTGGTAGCCAATGGCTGTTTACAGTCTGGTCTCTGACACACGCACACACACACATGTGTAACGCATGTTACCATAACGCACTTTTTGAACATGTGTGCTTGACACAGATGTACATGTACACAAACAGCCCAAACACACAGTATGACAGATATGAACGTTGGCGTGTTCAGAATGACACAGAACTTTAAAAAAAAAAATCTGAATTCCACACAGAACGTCAGAATTCCAGTCATTAATTTCTATTACTGATATTTCTATTATTATATTAAAGCAGAGCAGATATATATCAGATATACAACTGGACGGAGGGGTTAGGCTAGTTGCTTTCGTATGAAATGTTATCTCCAGCCATGGTCTCATGAGGGTTGTGTTTGTGCATGAGTAGACTATTTGTGTGTATTAGCATGTGTGTGAAACGTATGTGTGTGTGTGTGAGTGAGTGAGTGAGTGAGTGAGTGAGTGAGTGAGTGAGTGAGTGAGTGAGTGAGTGAGAGAGAGAGAGAGAGAGAGAGAGAGAGAGAGAGAGAGAGAGAGAGAGAGAGAGAGAGAGAGAGAGAGAGAGAGCGCAGAGCTGCAGTAGGTCCTTCCTCTCTTTCTAGGACCACCAGTGCATACCAGTCCAGAAAGATGTGAGGTTATTTCGGTAACCAACTGGTAGACAATACAAAATATACCATGTGTAGACAGGCACACACAACACATATCAACAAAAACAAACACGCTAAAACACACCAGATAAAAATATGTTTTTTGTAATCTTGTGGAAATTCGGTGACCTCAAAAGGGCACGTAAATACTGCTATTCACATGCACACGTAAGCTACAAAGTTTTGCATTCTTTTGCACAGCTGGACTCCAACAAGTCCAGCATGTTTGTTGTACTTGTTTATCGAGATGGAAAACGCATCACTGTAAGGTTTGTACGGAGGACCCATGTATGTGAGAGGCACATATGGGATTCATAAACAATGCACACTGTATGTCATCTTGTAAGAGATAGTTTGTAGTTTCTGAACCTCCAAAGTATTCTTAACTGTCTCTCTGTTAGTGTGTGTTTGTGTGGACAACTATAATACCCACAACTATAATCCTTTAGTCTCCACACTATGACTTAAGAATCTACGAGAACAAGTGGATCCAGTATTTGTGGTGACGTTCTGACTGTGTGTGTGTGTGTGTGTGCGGTAAGGCCCTCTAGCCGTCTGGTATTAATTAGATTGAGCTGGGTGTTCGCAGTGTGACATCGTCAACTGGTCTTTCATAGCTCATTACTTGGTGTCCAATCAGGGTGCAGCTAGCGTGACCAATGTTTATTTATGTACAGCTCTGGGAACGGCAGAGTGTTGGCAGCTTGCAGCCAGTCTGAAACACAGAAATACTAGCACATTACATACATACATACATACCAGAGAAACACAATACACACACACACACACACACACACACACACACACACACACACACACACACACACACACACACACACACA
>JAODLI010000021.1:4101697-4122968 GCA_027575585.1 Percopsis omiscomaycus
TGTTGACAAATGTACTAATTGTAAGTCGCTTTGGATAAAAGCGTCTGCTAAATGCTGTAAATGTAAATGTAAATGAGGTCACAGCGACCTTAACCTTTGAACACCAAAACCTTATCAGTTGATTTTTGAGTCCAAGTGAACATTTATACCAAGTTCCCTCAAGGCGTACTTGATATATCACTGTGGGTGTGTTGGCGTGGTTTAGCACTGTCTGTATGGGAGGGAGTGTGGTGGGTGCTGTGGTTCACGGGACTTGGGGATGGGAATACAGGTGTGGGCAATTTACCTGTTTCCCTAGTAAAGGAGCAGACCTGAGGGGAGAAAAATAACTCATCTTTGAGTCCAAGTGAATGTTTGTACCAAGTTTGTACCAGATTTGAAGAAATTCCCGCAAGGTGTTCTTGAGATATCGCGTTCACAAGAATGGGACGGACAGATGGACAACCCGAAAACATAATGCCTTTGGCCATGACTGTCATCGTATTTAAATTTATAAAATGTCTTTAATAAACAAAGATATTTGATTAAATCCCTGACCAAATTTGCCAAAGTTAACAAACACATTGAGGTTTATGAACTACACTTAAGGCAGAGCCCGTTTTGGAAATGCACCTCGCCCACTGTGTCTAAGACTCACCTGGACTGTGGAACAGTTTTGTCGACAAATAGGAAGATGGCTTTCTCTGAGGGCAGTTGGATGCGTTTTCTGATGATCCACATGAACTGGGCCACGGTGATGTCAGACGGCACAAGATATTTCCTCTTATCAATGTCTAAAATCTGTGAGCCCGACACCTTCTCCACAATCACCTGGGACACACAAACATTATGCTTCATCACAAACATGCCATACCAAAAAACCTTACCAGCGTCTAACCTGTTTTCCTGGAGCCAGTATAATAGACTGTGGAATGAAGAACTGTCCATGGTTCAAATGCAATACTAAAAATACGCATTGGTTTTCTTGTTATTCCTCTGGTATTTCTGAGCAGCCCTGAAAAACTGCTTGACGTGGCTCGGGACTTTATGGTTAAATGCGACGGGAGTGGAAGACAACAATATGCGTCATATTTAAGTAATTACGGCTGCCATGAAGCCATTTGATTTTTAGCAACTTCAGGGAAACATTCAACTGTCGATGAGGTAATCCTCCTGTTACCTAGAAAGTCTCTGGTTAAACATTCTAATGTTGGTGCTGGTGAAGAGGAAAGGCAAGATTGGAGGTCTGTAGTTCCAGCACCACAATGGAAACAGAAAGGCTGAACTAGCCGATTAGGGGGCCGTTCCTGTTAATGTACGCGCCACATGGGAAGTGCCCCAAGTTCTTGCAGTGGAAAAGTGCCTTTTGTTAGTTTCCTACAGTGTTCCCAATAGGCATTGTTATGCATACAAAAGCCCATGAAACAGAACACAAAGCTCAGTCATCTTAACACCAACTGTTGTGTTGTCCACACGTGGCACCCTCTGTACTTTGACCTGCAGTAAGGTGTGAAATCCCTTATTCTGCTCTCTGCTACTACAATGAGCATGGGAGGATGAAACACTTTGCTGAAAAATTCCTTTACACTTTCGCGTGGTTTGAGTCTTACTTAACCACGAGGAATCAATGCATGTGAAACTATGACAAGACCTCTTCCTTTGACTGTTCTACCGGTGCTCCTCAGAGATCAATATAAGCACCCATTTTATTTAGTCTTTTTATTAATGATTTTGTCCTTGGTGTGTGCAGATCCCACTGTCTTGTTTACACATGCAAAGAATGAAGAACAAGCTGCCTCTGAACTACAGGTTTAACAGGAGTGTCGGATGGCCTACTCCAGTTTATCTCATATTAGCTACATGCATTTAACTGCTAGACTGAAGTTTCCAGTGACACCTATGTCAAACAGTAGTGAGTGGGATAAGCACTACCTATGGCCCACTTGCATACATGCGATATTCGGTTTCAAGGTGGTTTCTCTGCACTTTACCCTGGTTACTGTAGGTTACCTAGAATTTTAAAGATATAAAAGTAAATGTTTAAAAGAATACTCCTCAATTGCACTATAGCACCCCCAGAACCCCAACATTTCAGCCCATGCTCATTGTTTGCAGGGGTGCAGAATAGTCTAGTGGTCTAGGTGTTGGACTCCCAGCCGGAAGGTCGTGGGTTCCAGCCCCAGAGTGGGCCTACCTGTAAGCATCCTTGAGCAAGATGCTCTGCTAAATGACCTAATTGGAATTGTTTGAATGTTTGAACTGACAAAAGTATGGGTGACTGCCGTGGAGGGGCAGAGAACGGTGTGAGTCAATGAAAGGTGTGGGGGGAGGGGAAGAGAGGAATGCCAGCCCCTCAGCACTCCGGAGCGGACTTGCACTCTCAGATTTTCAAACCAAAACGACAATGTTTTTGTAACGCTGCTTTGAGGAGTAACCCTTTAGGGGATATATAGCCACTAGAACTAGAACTATAGCCACTCACTTGTTAAAGGACAAAAATAATATTCAATAGTAGCCTAATAGTCACTGATTTGTTAGTGTACATGATATGTACCATATCTCTACACACACACACACACACACACACGCACACTCTCTCTCTCCCTCCCTCCATACCCCATGTACCGGCAATACTCACCGGTACTCGGTCAGGGTATTTGTTGCGTATTTTGGCTGACTCCACACATCTGTGTTCTGTAGAAGACAGGAAACAAACAGGACGTCGGAGATTACACGGACTGGCAGGGAGTCTCCCCTGACTGCCAAGACAGCCCAACAATCCACTCCAAACGGACAGACTCCCCGCTCAGTGCTCGAGTGCAACTATAGGGAGGGGTAGATGCTCGGCAACGAATACTGTCTATCGCTAATGCACCACTACTGGTGTTGAATACAGGGTTGAAAACGACAGACATCAATAAGACAGAAGAGAGAACTTCCTAGTGCTTAAAAAGAAATAGCAAGCCAAACCACACAGTAACAATTTAAAACGAGCTAATTAATCAAACCTAACATCCTGATTATTTTACACATAAAGGCAACACCAATCTCCAAAGGTGTTGAAATAAAATTCCTTACTCTATGGGTTATAGCCTTCAAATAGTAGCCTATAACCCATAGAGTAAGCAATTTATTATTTACAACCCATATTTATTAGAATAGTTGAATAGTTATTTATTTGAGTATAGTTGCTTCTCTAAAAGAGAAGCAACTATTCAAATATATACAAATATTCAAATGAATGAAACTATTCAAATGCCCCTATCCCCTATGGTATATGGCCTACACTGCTTTATCATCCAGATCAAATCTGCTCAGAGGCCTTGGGTTGTCATGGGGCCGGGCCTCACCACCACTTTATTGCATTAGCCTAGATACAGTAAGAGTCCTACATTTCTCTGCTCAGTTCAGAAAGGAAATTCATAATTCCCTGGGTTCATTGGAAGGACATATAATGAAACAGAATATGTATGAGAAACCACTTTAGACTCAAACAATCTTGGGCCGGTTGGTATAAAGACCTGTAATACGTAATACTGAAACTTAACCTGCAGCGGAAGCATACGTATACCGCAGGCCACACGACAGTCTTGTCTTGACCTGTCTGCAAGCCAAGCTGCTAAATATGATCTCTACTGACTGGGCAAGCTCCTTTCACTAGGATAAAGCCTGCTCAAGTTGTATAGGAAGATCAAATTTGCGTTCTGTGCAAGCCGTAGCCAATATGTAATAGCCTAATAGGCTATGCACTAATGCGGAAATCGGGTGTAGGCTACAGGCACATTATTCCGAGGACGAAATTTGGCATGCATAACCTAGGGATGACACAGCAAACACAGCAAAAGCATGATGCATGACAGAACGAGCAGTTGTTTCATAACATCAAAATCCCTTTACCGAGGGAATGATCCTCTTTAAACATCCATTTCATTTTGGCTGGATCCTCAGACTGAGGCGTGATGCTAAAGTTAGAATGTATCAGAAGCGGTTAACGTCAATGAAAAAGAAATCAACTGCAGGTAGAAAATACCAAAACAAAACGTCTACGGTCTACAGTCTCCTGTCTCTTCAGAACGATCTGTCTCTCTGGGAAAGTGGCGTCACCCCGATCAAACCATTTCGCAGAACACTCAGGGGGTGAAGCGCTTGGTTTGTGCCGTTGCCAAGACGCCCGTAGGCGTCATGGTAACAGAGAGACGCTAGGCTAAAGGACAGGAAGTAGACATGTAAACATGGCGCGGTTTTTTTTTAGTGGCCAGCTAATAGAAATAATAAGCTCATTTGTACCCTTTATTTAAAATAACGTTTAATTTTGGAATCGGGTACATGCTGTTTATAAAACAAAAATTTATGACTTTTCTGCACACGAGCTTGAGTTTGTGAGCCATTGTTATAGCTAGCACCCTGCTAACAGTTTGGCAGCCATGCTAACGTGTATATACTGACTGATGATCTGCGGCACATGTAAAAACTAATTTTGTAGGAAAGGCATTAAGCTTGCTTATTTGGTTATGGCTTTCTATGAAGTATATTCGCACCCAGCCTTGATTCGGTACAGAACCAGTGTTTGCACGAAAGCTAGTCTGTTTATGGTTGTTGTGTTGTGTCTGACATACATTACTCCTCTGCTGGTGGCCTATAGAAGCCAAGGTAAATCACGCCAAACCGTTTAATTGTTTTTGTGATTACTACTGAATAAAACATCTTTATAACCTACAAATATAAGTAAAAAAATTAGATTGCATTTGTTGCTGTTTAAGGCTTCTGGATTAAGAGGAGTACTTATGAAGAGCAGCCTGTTGTGAGATTCCAGTACCAGGCTCTCCTTGTCGCCGCGACCAGCACCAAAGGAGATTATGTTGCCTGGAGCACATTTCCACATTTCAACAACATGGAAGGGTCCAACCTCCGGATCCCTATTATTTCCGTAAGAAAGAGATCTCTTTGAGTTTAAAGCTGGTCACGTACAGTATGTATCGGCAATATAGGGTTAAGTGATGCTGATCACAAGTGTACCATTTTGACAACTTTTCAGCCAAACCCCCTGATACCATATGCGTAACATTTTTAATGGACTATTCTAATGCAAAACAAACAAGTACAGTAATAAGACTTTGTCTTATTGTGTTGTTATGTGTTAAGAGCAGTATAAGGTCAATACAGCTGTACCATTCTGAATAGCCTTTCTAAACATACAACTACCTACTCAATAGTTTGTAATATGTAATAGTATTGTAGTAATCGTAATGTTGCTGCAGGTTGATTGTGTGTGTGTGTATCTACACTCTACAGGTGAGAGAGGAAGACCAAAACCAAGATGGAAAGTTGGACCGGATGATCTTGCGTCTGGAGCTTCCTTTGAAAGCAGAGGAGCAGGTGTACGGAGTCCAGCTGCTTCTCACCTTCAGCTACCACCTGTATGTAAGTATCTACTGGAGGACAGACTGTCTGCCCTAAGCACAACCCCCTAATCCAGCTACCCTTACTGGTTCTTGAAGCAGAGGTTCTCAAACTGGGGCATGTGACCAAGGGGTCTGTAGAAAACCCCCACAAAAGAAACATGTCTTTCCATATGTTGTGGTTGTAACATGTTTTGAAGTTATATGTTATTCCCCCCCACGTTATTAAATAATATAGGCAATGTAAATGTAACATTTCCCCACTTTTTAGGAGTGTGTCATGTAAAGGTGGTCTGTAGATATATTCTCTGCTAGCTTGGGTGTAGGCGCTGACCACGTGGTCGCTCTATGCTGTGCTCCCCCAGAGTGCCTCGGTCCCAGTGCCTTGGTCTCTCCAGCTGCGTTCTCACGTGAGACAGTAAAAATGTGAGACAGGTGATTTTTTTTATTGCCCTCACCTGTCTGCAAGTCCTGTGAATCACACCTTCAAACATTCCCTCTCACACACAGACAGAGCTAAACCACACAACCCTACATAGACATTACATTACAGTATAGGTTTATAAGGTGTATCCAGCTCTGCGATACACCTTATAAAAAATCTACGCATGATTGACGTGTGACTGCGTTGTGTTTCCAGAGAATGTCCACAGTTATCATGCAGACCCTGGCATATATACAGTTCTCCTCACCTGTACCTGGAGCCCAGCTCTTTGTCACTGGAGACCTGAAACTGCAGCAGAGAGTTCCCTTAGGTCACAGAGGCCTTTACAATGTTTACAATGTAAGGAAGCTGTTTTCTTCTCTCTTTTCTCACTTCTTACTGTGAGTCACGGGTCCCGGGGTCAAGCGGCACACTGTGCGAAAGTCTTAAGCCTCTCTGGAACATTTAAGTTAATAGAAAATTTGGACTGAAAGTGAGAACTGGTAGTGAAATAATCACATTAGTAAAAATCAACTCCCTGAATAACTGCTCCTAGCTGTTATTGGCTCATAAGGAGAGGACAACTTTCTCCACGAGCACAATAATGACAAACATAACTTGTAGAAAAAGAAAGTGTTGTAGTTGTGGTCTTCTGCCAATGACAAAATACCAGTAACTTTTGGTAATCCTTGTTAGTTTGTACTAATGTTTTTATGTATCATAATTTTATTTTTAAAAACTGAATGCCTAGAGAGGTATTCTTAAAGATTAAAGATATCTTATTTGAGATGTAGTCTGTTCTATAGAAACCAGTCTTTATAGTCAAATATCAAAGCATTATATTGCTAGATCCATTTGTCCTTACCACTCAGTTTAGTTTTATGACACTAATTCATGTTCTTCGTTTCGCATCATGAGCACACAATGGCAGTGACACACCATGGATATTCTGCATCATCTCTCTGTTTCTCCCCCAAGGTGTCAGTGATTGATGGATCCAGCCCATTTGCCAGTGCATACAATTTTGTCAATATCCTCAGGACATATCAGAACAGAAACTGTAAGTCGAGACATGAGCTTTTAAAACTCTCTTTAAAATAGCATTTTTTATATATTCTGACCATGTAAGCTGTGTTATTCGGTTTTATAGTTTTAATTATCTTATGCTATTATTTTATTGTTGTGTATTTTATTGTTGTGTATTATTTTATTGTTGTGTATTATTAATGTATTTTCTTCTTGTTCTTGCATTTTCTAATGTTTTATTTATCATTCATACTATGAATTGTTTTACTTTGTGTTCTTTTTCATTTAAATTATGTAAAGCACTTTGTAACTTCTGTTTTAAAAAGTGCAATAAGGTTTTATTATTATTTCCATCTCTCACAGTGACCACAGTTCTGTCCTACCCAAGCCCAGTGTGGACTGTCGGACGAGCTACTGCCTCTCCTTTTGAGCTCAATGCAGAGATACGCTACCCTTTGGAGGTCATCAGATATCCTTTATTTTCCAGTAAACTGTATGCCACTGTGATTGTATGTGTGAAAGATTTAGCAATTTGGTGTAGATAATGATAAACAAATGAACTTGTGAAATTATTATTAGCAGTAGTAGGGTTTTTATGTGTTGGTGTGTAAGGGCCAGCCACCTTTTAAATTTGCACCTTTATTAAGTAACAGGCACATTGAAAATTAAAGGTACACTCCTTGATTGTGTTATCGGCGCCCCCGGATCCCCACATTTCTGCCTCAGCTCACAGTTTACAGTTGTGTTAAAAAGAAATAGCAGTGTCGACATTTTTCTCTTCAAACTCAAACACTTACTGTATAAATGTAACGGTGCACTGAAGGGTGGCGAGTGCAGGCACGAGGCAGAGAGAAAACCAAGACAGCCGAGGAAACGGTGTGCGCATAAAGCATAGTTGTAATATTCGAACAGATAACACAACGTACAGGTGAGCACTAAGGCAAACAAACATTGACCTAGCACCTAGTGCTGTTGGGGAAACTAAATAGTGTCCAAAAGTTAACTAAGGAGGCGCACCTGCGTGGGGCTAATCCCCCGCAGGTGCGCAGCCAGGACGGGAGGCACGGAGCGTGCACGGCCCTGTGCACGCCAATCGTTACAATATACTGAAGAATGTTTTCAAGATTTAACTTCACTTGAAATTACCGAACTAATATTTAGTTGCATAACCTTTGTTTTTGATAATTGCTGCGCTTCTGCGTTGCATTGCGTCAACCAATTTCTGGTACCTAGAAACACATTTCAGCCCAGGATGAACAAACTACATTCCACAGTTCCTGTGAATCTTTGGGTTTTGCTTCAGAAACTGCATTTTTGATTTCATACCACAACTTTTCAGTGGGGTTGAGGTCGGGGGATTGAGCTGGCCACTCCATTACCTCAAGCCTTGCTTACACGTGTATTTGGGGGCCATGTTTGGGGTCGTTGTCTCATTGAAACACCCATTTCAGGGGCATTTTCTCTTCGGCATACGGTAACATAATCTATTTTGATGTATTCAAACTTATCCATGATCAGTATAAGATAAATAGGCCCAACGCCATAGTATGAAAAATATCCCCATACCATGATTTTTGAACCACTATACTTCACTCTCTTCACAGTGTGCTGTGGCTTTAATTCAGTACTTGGGGGTCGTCTGACGTACTGTTTTATTACACTACTAAATCTACAAGTACATTATTTGCAATGCAGAAATATCACTACTACTGATAACAGTATTTCATCATTTAGTGATGTAGTGCTATTTTTTTTTTAACCTGTATGTTAAACTGTATCTTTTATTCACCACATCTGTGCAAAAGTGTGGGCGGCTATAAAAATGTCTTTGTAACGGTGGTTTCAACCAACCAGACACAAATCAAGTAGCGTCCCCTTAAAGTCAGTGGAATAACAATGGGAATACAAATGTACAAAGCAAAGACAGAATACCAGAGGTGGAGGGGTAGCCCCCACCCCTTGCAATCCAATTCACATGATTTCCTCCTTGTTGTATTTGCTTTAATCATCTCCCCACCTATCGACCGGGCTTCTGGGAAACCATCAAGTTCGGCTGGATCCAGTATGTCAGCATACTGCTGGTCTTTCTTTGGGTCTTCAATCGCATACAGACCTTTGTTTTCCAGAATCGGGTTCTGCCCAGCATACCGGTGCACATGGTGAAGCCTCACGTCATGTGATTCAGCAGCAGCTATTACAAATATGCAGTGCAGATGGTACGATACGCTGATGTCATAGAACAATAGAGGCCAAAGGGCCACTGAAAAGTACACACTGAAACCTTTTTAAATACAGATAACAGTAATAACTATTTTCCTATTAATTATTTTTCCTATTAAGGAAAAAATAATGGTCACCGTTTTTGATTGCTATTCGGTAGCTGTCTGGGAAGTCCCCACTGAGATTAGATTATCTGTCTGAAACATTTTGGGATATTTTTTACAGACTAATCCTTTACAAAAAAACAAACATTTGTGTACATAGTGTTAGGTTAGAAGTGTTTCTGAGATAAATCAATAAATGTTATACATGTGTATGTTCTGTATCAATATTTTCTCTCTTTTTTTGCCCCATTGGAGGGACATGCTGACAGTTGAGGGGTTGGGGCCGCAGGGGCTGTCCTGTGACAAGTGATTTGACAGTTACTTTATAACATAACTGGAAAGACTAGAAGGTTAGGTACAATTACTGTAATGGTTAGAGGTTTGTCATGAGAGCTAGTAGGGGTATTTTGCCTGTTGTGACTAGCTGATTCTCAACATGGACATAAGGGTGTGTGTCTTATTCTGGACCTGTTCTGTGTGTGTGGGTGTGATTCTGGACCATGTGTATATGATCTCATGGAGTAGTTAAGTCATCCAGGCCATTTGAGGCAGCTAATAACCCAGGTACACCCATCCTCTGCCTCTAACTGTACACTTTATGAATAACCTTTCATAATTACATTTACCTTTCATACATTTAAGGCAGTCAAGTAGTTGAGTACAAGAATACAATTGTTTAGTACATTGTAGTAAATAGATTTATTAGAGATGAGAGTTTAGTTGAAGATCGGTCCAACTTTCACGTAGTCCTACATTTCATAGAGCTTGCCAAAATGTCAAAAACTGGGATCAGATAGAAGTTAGAACATTGCAGTAGTCAGGAATGTGTGTTACGTCACGTTTTTAGTGGAAGTATGCTAGTGTAAATTACGATGCACAATAGCCTATAGGCTACATGTTCTTACGCTCATGAGCAGGATCACTAGTTCTCCTATCAACTGTTGGAAAAGTGTCATTCCGACATATCGACACTGTCGTGACAACGCACTTCAAGCTATCTTTATGGCACGTTTATGGCAACTCTAACTTTACATTTCCAGCATCAATGGGGGAGTTAGGAAGTTAATTTGGTTTGCCATAAAAAAACATTGTTGCACTGTTCTCCAAAACATTTTGAGGAAACCAAACTTCTAGTCTACAGTAGCTACATAACCTGGGTAAGTGTCACCACATTGGGTAGATTCGTTTTTATGTGGTCATTTTCTGATTTTTTTAAATCAAAATCTTTATAGTTATTATAGAGTAGGCTATGTAGCGGTCATTAAAGATATCAAACGCAACCAGGACTGTGGTTGTTGAACAACCAGATCTTCTAATTTGGAGCTATATTTTAGTTTTTATTTATTTATATTGTTTAAATTGTCATGAAGGCATACACCTTTAGTTGTGTCTGCAGGATATGAAATAGGAAACAGGTGCATCCTTTGACACTGCTCTGCCTTAGTCTACTCGCTATAAATCAGAAGCGCTTTATGTAGGCTAAATATGGCTGATGAACACACCAATTAGCAATATATTTATTTTAAAGTTAGGCTAATAGGCTATAAGCCAGGGTTAAGGTATTATGGGATCTGCTTGGATGTCATGTCAATAATGTGTCTGAAATGCCTTAATCCCATTTTCAGCCAGATCACCTTCCACCTCTGTCACCTTTGGCAGTTATCAGCGCCCACATATATGTAGGCTATAGTTTACCCTATTGGTTTTAAGGGTTTTATAGGCTCCCTCAAATCGTGTTCTTGGGTGATTGCTGATACAAATTATATTGTTATCAAGTCGTGAGCAAGGTTGCGTTTATTATCACAACTACCAGAGTTTTGTCCCTACATTAGATTTGTCCCAAGTCCCGCCTGCTAAAATACCACCCCTCTGTCTCACCCCGCGTGTCCCCCGCCCAACATATTGCCAGCCTCAAGACCCAAATGGCCACGTCTCAAACTTTGTATAGCTTACAGCTAGACCCTGTAGCCAGCAGCGGAACTAAGAACTGTTAATTGCACATTATATGTTGGGGTGACCGTCGTCAGACAACACGGGTCGTTAGGTAAGTCATTCTTCTAGAAAATAAATAAATAAATCATAGAGCGGAGAGACAGTATAGCCTACCACAGCTTCCACCGGTTTGGCTTTTCCGAAGGACGAAACTGCGTTCGACCCACTAGTTGGACTTAAAGGGCGTTGCGTTGGATCTAACATGGATTTATTGTCAACCATTGACATCCAAATAATATACAGAGCAATGCTGTCTCGTTGTAGGCTTACACAATTAGCGGACGACTAGTGTCGCCTAAACTGATTGAGTGTGGCTCGCACAGTTCTAGCGTTTAAATATTTTGGTTGTTTTCTGTAAAAACTTTTTTTTACTATGGTTTTAGCACATTTCAGTTTTGATATGATGACAGCGTGAGCGTTTATAATCATTTAGCCTAACAGTGCCTATTAATAATGTCATATGTTGACATGAGCTCAAGAGATAACGATTAGAGGTAGCCTACCACCAAGAAGATATAGTATTTAATAGGCAACCTATAGGTCTACCCTAAATGCCTATCTCGGCATAGTGTTTCAGGACAGTCATTGATAATTGCCCCGACTTCCTAAGCCAAAAAGCGACGTAATAAAATAACTTAGGCTGATATATAAATATTATGATTAGATAATCTAACACCATGCTAGTAGCCTACGCAGTAACTCCCCTATATCAATTTTACTAAAGCTTATAATTGTTAATGTGGCAAAGCGGGTGGCGCTAGGGGAGGAATCGCCACCCGAGTCTAACCGACAACGCCACCTCTGGACTTCCACCCCAATGAAAGTTTATTTCTATTTCAAAAAGCACCCAAGTTATACAAAGGCTACACAGGTTCACTAACTGAAGCAAGACAGAGACGTGGATACAAAAGAGGTAGGCCTATTCATTTATTGATGGATCATTTATGACTGGGAGAGCCTGTAAAGAGGATGGTTAAAAATGAGGATGTTTAAATCAAATTGCAATAAATAAATAAGATTGTTAAATATATATTGTAATAAAACTATCAGGTTAATTCTTTTAAAACAAATACACTCCCAATGATGGCTTAAATTTATCAAAGGAAAAAGGGGGGAAAGTGGGCAGACTAAGGGTGTGTTCCAAGTTGGACCAACCTACCCACCGCATGTTCCCACTGCAATCCCTAGTCACTGCAAATTGTGTCACCACAAATAGTATCACCGTTCAGTTATCACTACAATCTGTGAAGGGGGCCACACTAATGTGCCTAGTCTCTCCACGAGCTGGCCACTAGCTCCACTGGAAAGCAAAATAATTAAAAAAATAAAATAAAAACAATAAACCAGTTGATAACCTAAAATACAAGCAAACCAAAAAGGGAGAGTGTCCTGGAGGCACTAACAAAGGTGTACTAAAATCTAAAAACAACTAAACTAAGGCAAAACAGCAGCTGACAACCTTCACTCAAATGTACTCAGTAGGCTAAAGGAGAGTTCATCACACCCTTCCAGGTCCAGGTAGGCAGCAGACTAAAAGTAACAGAGATGGTCCCAAGAGGCAGCCATGATGACACAGGTGCTTTATGTAAGCTCAGCTAGCCAGGTGGTTTGGTCTGGGTGGAGCAAATTTGGTCCAACTGAAGTGCGATCAAGAGCCAAGCTCACTGCACACCACTACAATAACATAGCCTAATGTAGACTATATAGGCTACAGTAGCCTACAATGACAGGAGCACAGCATTACTGGTGTGATTTAGTTTTATGGAGAGAAGTTTTTATTTCTAAAGAGACACAATACAATATACTGTATGAAGGGGTAATGATTTAGTGAGGGCAAGGAGGGGGTTAAATCGTGTCAGGACCTGTTCAACATGCAGTGAGATTAATTAAGACACAACTCACCAGCTCACCTGGGTGCTTCCCTACATAGTCCCACAGGGGAACCCTCTGGGACTTCAAGGTAGCCTACTCAGTGAAGGCCCAAGACAAAATCTAAATATATAATAAATATATATATATTTTATATTTTATTGATATGCAATCAATAAAACAATTCTGATTTTGAGTTAATGAAACAGTAGTAAGCCTATATATGCTATGACTTTTCTCTGACCAAAAACTGTGTGAAAGGGGTAAAATCACTACAATGAAGGTCATGTACTGGAGTGTAGTGTTTGTGAGGGCCAGCTTGGGTCTGTCAGGGCCAGTATGAAAGAAAATACATACAAGGTTTTAGTGAGTTTACATATGTATACTATGCATACGTAAATACATGGGACAATTTGAGGAGGGGTGTGAAATATAAACAGACAAAATTATTATTCAGCAACGTTTTACATTACAGGCTAACCATTATATAGTAATAACTGGAAAGTAATATACAGCCAAATGTATTGTGTACCAGTAATATAGCATGATACTTAAAATGGCCGTCAAAGGCCAGTAACTCAAAGCATTATCAATTGTGCATATGTTGTATGACAATTCTTACTTGGAGACTGCTTGGTGAGTTGGTGGTCTGTTAAATTGTCAGGTAAACTTCAAGGTACAATCCTGAAGGGTCTTAATACAAATTAATTTCAGCAATGCCATTTTATACTTTTTCTCTTTCTACTTTTTAGTTTTATCAATGATTGAAGTTTTAATAATTTAATAATTTTGAATAAAATGCTATAAAACACTTGAGAATTGTACCTGTAATGAACTAATCAAAATGTAGTTTGTATGTAATGTTTGCCTCTATGTGCCTCTTTTCTCTCTATTTCCACCAGGTCGGTCTGGCTCTGCTGTCTACTGGTCTAGTAGAGAGGGAGGACCAGACCAGGTCCATCAGCCACAGTCTGTGACTTGGCAGCAGTCCCAGCATGGCTCGCTGCAGGCTAGGCTTCTTCACCGTGGTCCTGCTGTTCGTACTGCAGGGGACAGCCGTGGTGTTTCTCTTCGGTTGGTACGTCCAGGACAGCCCCTGCGGCCCCGGCCCCTCCCAGGGAAAGGTCCACGTGCTGATACTGTCGTCATGGCGATCTGGCTCCTCTTTCCTGGGCCAGGTGTTTAGTCAGCATCCGTCGGTCTTCTATCTGATGGAGCCCGCCTGGCACGTGTGGACCACGCTGTCCGCGGCGGGTGCGCGGGTGCTCAAGATGCCAGTGAGGGATTTGGTCCGGAGCGTGTTTCAGTGTGACTTGTCTGTGATGGAGGCCTATCTGCCCGAGCAGCACAACGTCTCCAGGGTGTTCATGTGGAGTCACAGCCGTGCGCTCTGCTCCCCGCCGGCGTGCGCGCTCACCACGCCCGACCGGCTCAACAACCAGACGGCGTGTGAGCTGCACTGCGACGTGCGCGGGCTGCAGTGGGCGGAGAAGGCCTGCCACACCTACAGCCACGTGGTGCTGAAAGAAGTGCGTTTCTTTGAGCTCGAGTCTCTCTACCCGCTCCTCCAGGACCCCGGCCTGGACCTCCGGATCATTCACCTGGTCCGAGACCCCCGGGCCGTGGTCCGCTCCAGGGAGGAGTCGGCCATGGCCTTCGTAAGAGACAACGGCATCGTCCTAGAGCACAAGGAGACGTCCGAGGAGGACATGCAGTACCGCGTCATGCAGGAGGTCTGTCGCAGTCACGTGCGCATCAACGAGAGGGCCAACTTGAAGCCCCCGGACTTCCTGAAGGGGCGCTACATGATGGTGCGCTATGAGGACATGGTGCGCAACCCCCTGGAGGAAATTGAGGCGATGTATGATTTTGTGGGTCTGGAAATTACGCCGCAGCTGGAGGAATGGATCTACAGGGTGACCCACGGCAAAGGGAAGGGCTCCAAGAAGGATGCTTTTCAGATCACCTCGCGCAACGCTGAAGATGTCTCGCAGGCGTGGCGCTCCTCGCTGACTCACGACAAGGTCAAGCGCATTCAGGAAGTATGCAAAGGTGCCATGTCTTTGCTAGGATACAGGACGATTGACAGCTACAAAGAACAAAAGAGGCTTGATGTTGATGTGCTGGTTCCCAAAGAACGCTATCAGTTTAGCTGGCTCCCAGGCAAACCACAGCAAAACAATGTGTAAAACATGTTGAAAATATATTCTTAAAGACTGAGAATAATCTATATTCTGATTAGTCTTTACTCTGGTGGGAAATGAATTATTGACAGGTACAGTAGTTCTCAATTTAGGAGAACAATGGCCTGATGTTTGCAGTCAATGATTTGTGATGATTGTGATATTTAATTTGAATGCATCAAGAGTAACTAACTAAAAAATCATTATAGATGCATTGTGATACACACAGCAGTGGAATCATCTCAATGAACCTTGAAGATGACAGTATATCACGTCACATTTTTGTAGAATTAGTAATGACTGATAGTGGAGTGAGCTGCTATCATCTGCCCTCGCATCTACGAACAGTGTTGTCTGGGAAGAGAACAGACAGTGTTGTCTGAGAAGAGATTGTTTATGGTATTTATCAACTCTAGATCGATGAGTTTTGGAATGAATGTTGGAATATTAATGTTGTCTGGAAAATGTTCTAATTCAGTGTTTAAGAAGTACCTTTAATATAACCCACACACGTCCAAATAGAGTTTTCCAGGCCATGAAGGTCAAGAATTTTGATTCCAACCAATCACCAGGCGACTTACCTCTGACACATTCGCTCAGCAGGTGTATCGGATTGGTTGGAATGGAACCCTGCTAACATTTCATGACACCTACTTGGATACCTCTGCTCTAAACCATCATTATTGTGAGCACCAACTGCACTTGAATATGAAGTTACGAAAGAGTCATCACTACAGGATTGCTATTTATCATCAGATATTTACAATTTGTATACACTACAAACACTAAACACAAAAGGTGTACATTCTTTTTACCTGGTACTTATTTTACCATCTCTTCCAACTGTGGCAATCGAGTTTCTCAAAATGTTGAAATCCTCACACAAACCCCCAATAGCAACTAATGACTCCAAGGGGTTCCAACAGCAATGTTTATAACCACTGTTTTACAGGTTATTACAGGCCAATAACAGGTCCAGATAGTAGAAGTACTAACCACATTGGAACAGTGCTACTTTACAGTAGTACTGTACATCATTGAAAGAAATATGTGGTTACTATTTCTATTTTATGGATGTGCTTTCGCCTTGCTAGATACAGATAGGCAAGGAAATGGTTTATGCATTCCTACTAGTTTCTCTGATCACACTTTGATTTTGTATATGAAGGACCAATTCAGTGTTTCCTTTTTCCACTTTATCAGGATGTATCTAACTTTGGCATAGTATTATTGTCCTGTTATTTTGCAAGTAAAGATTAACTCACTGCTTAGGTGTGGAAAGAACATTTTGATTTTGAAGGCAACCAATTATGTATGGGGTTTATTTTGGTAAAACAAGACTTTTGAGTGTCATTATCACATACTATTTTTTTTTTCATGTAGGCCTAATACAATTTCATAGTAAAAGTAAATGTTTAAATATTAAATAGATTAATCTGAAGCCAGATATTTGCTTTGTATTTTTTGTTGTTGCTTAAATGATTGTGGAAACCCACTATTTTTTGTTTATTGCCACAGTATCTAATAGGTCCTTGATTATGTGAAGGTGTATGTTTATGTTCTCCTATAGATTCATCTTTGAGAGCTCATTTTGATTGATCTTGATTGATTTTGTCCAGTTCTGTAAAAATGTGTAGCCTACCGAATTATGGTGCAGATGTGGTAGTTGTTTTAACTAATAACTGGAATAAATTTGTACTGTTAACTTCGTCCTTTACATTACTGTACCGTGAAGCTCTTTGATTTCCAAGTAGATTATTTAACCGTGAGCGTCCTCTGCTGGAATAATATTGCAGAACTGAAAGACCATTTTCCGTTTGGGTGCTGTTACCCTGCTATGATGTGGAAAAAGGGTCCATTGTTCTCGTGTTACCTACAAGAACCAGACTGAGTTTAACCGACGGACATTCTTTCAAAGAGATCCGGTTTCAAGATATAGTGTAAACTTGGCTAACTCTAAATTATCTTCTATATTGAATATGCGATCATAGATGAATACATACTTACTTACTAATAAGTAAGTAGGCTATGCAACAGCGTGCGATTTGTGAAAAAAATCGGAGTTTATGAAACGTTCATGAAAATAAATCATAACCATGGACGGTGGTGGCTATAGGCTAGGCTATAGCCTAAAGTAGACTGAAACAGTGGGGGATACAGAATCCGGTGACGATCATGCCTTGTCTTGCTAACGCAATCTCTTTAACATGAATAAAACGGTTAAATGTTAACTTACTACATTAATATATGAGGTTTGCAGAAATACCTACTTTACCGTATGTTTTCTTAATTCTGTAGACGTTTTGGCCTTTATCAAAACTTTTACGGCTGCTACAGAATAAATGTTTCTATTGTCATGTGACATCAACAGTTCGTTATAATTGGACCTTGAAGCGAATAAGACAAATGCCGCATTTTCGCATCCCGAACTTTCACCTTGTGTGTGTATGCTATTATAATATAATATATAATATCAAATAATTTCACTGACAGAAGTAGCAGCATTATTCACTATGAGGGGGGATATATAGGCTAAGACATTTTGTCCACACTAGGGGTATAAATAGGAATAAGGATAGCCTAGCCAAGGCTATACACCAGAATCGGGGGAAACCCCCCCCCCCCCCCTATCCCCTTGGCAAATTGCACCCTGTAAGTACATTTATATATTAAGCACATTTAAAAGACCCACATTTAAAAGCCCAAAGCAAAAAGGTAACAAATGATAAATAAATAAAAAATAAAAGATGGCAAATAACAGGTTGCAAACACTAGGCCCTACAGACAAATTGCAGATAGTGACATAAAGCGGTATCTGAACATATTGAGGCAGACGTATGCATAGGCCATTGTAAAAAGGTACATTTTTAGTTTTGACTTAAAAGTGGCTTGAGAGATTGATGGGAAACATCTGATGTGGAGTAGTAGGCCTACTGTATGCAGTTCCACAGCCTTGGGGCAGTTATTGCAAAAGCACGGTCACATTTGAGCCTTAACCGAGGCCGTGGAACAGCAAGAAGAAGCTGTTGGCTAATTAGTCAGGAGATTCATATTTTAAGGCAGAAAACATTAGCGTAGGCTACCCAGATTTATTCGGAAATTATGACAGCATATGCAACACTAAACTAGACACTGCCATGCCACTGACACTTGCGAGAAAGATAGCTAGATATATATGTGTAGTTACAGTGTGTTGTAGGCTAATACATTTAAGACTGATCTTTGGAATTAATTGCCATCACCCTAAATTACTCCACAGCATCCCTCTTTGTTTGAAGCACTGTGCGTGAAAGTGCATTTGGCTGTAAGGGGAAATGTAGACAATTGTCTATAGGGTCTATAGGTTTTGTAGGGGGAGGAGTGGAGTAGAGACTGCTGGTGTTTACTAATAGATCACTTCTAGAAGTCTTCACAGCCACACCACATGGCGTTGAATCTGTCTCGCGCATGCGCAGCAGTTGAGCATCAACAACAAGTTCGTCCTTGCGCTCCGTGCTTGCATTTTTCGCCTGGGGGCTGCAACAAGGAGGAGAAGGAGACTTTCATGCACCGCCTCTTCTTCTCCGACGGGCGGTGATTGGCACTCCCGCAGAGACCCGCGCGAGCCCATTCGCTGATGGAGGCGAGGCGCCGACTGGACAGAGCAGGCCGCAGGCGGCAGGTGACGGCCACAGCGTGAAGAATGGACTGTAACCATGGCTAGGTCGGCCAGCAAAAGCACTCGAGATGGCGATTCACGGGTGTCCGCTCCCACCGAGCGCGGTGAGCCGCGGGACCTGACTGACCCCCGGGAGCTGTCTCTGGAGGCGGTGCTGAAGTCCTACGAGCAGCCCATCAACGAGGAGCAGGCGTGGGCGGTGTGCTACCAGTGCTGCAGCACACTGAAACTGCCGCACCCGTCGGTCGGCGCGGTATACCGGGTGAAGGATCTGTCCTGTATCATCCTTACCAGAGACGGGACAGTGTCGTTACTGCAGCAGCCCTGCAGCAGCGGTAGGACAGTCGTTAGATGTAGGCTATTTACTAATTCCGGTCCTCCCTACCTAACTTCTACGGTGTCCAGGTCCCATCGCTTCGTACTATCTGTTTAAATATTTCGTCATAAACAATCTTAAGGTCAAGTTTAGAACACATTGTAAGGCTACTTATTATTATTATTTACCACTCAGGAATGATTCCGATTATGCAGGTGAATTGTTCATTATTCATAGAAGTCATATTCACCTTCAAATCATGAAATCGTTCAAATAGAAACGCCAATAGATTGCGCCTCCCTGCAGTGTCCCGTGTTTGTCCTGCGGCCTGAGGAGCTGACAGTCTCAGAAAGCCACACCGGTTTACTAGCATTAGAAACCACTATGCCTGGCCTGTAGGGTCTATACATTAGGTTGTAATGACCGAGGCTAGACAGCAAGATTACTGTTACTGACTGCTGTGAGAGAATTAAAGCAAAACCTTTACATTTGACAATTAGAGTAAGCTAGTCTTAAAATCATATGAGATTAACCACAGTTACAAGTTGACTGAACATTAATTAATAGTAGTAGTTTACCAACAGATGTTACTGTTGAGTATTTTTGTGACCATTAGTTTAAGTTCTGGGATGAAGGTTTACACTTTCGAGGGTCTGCAGTTTCAACAGCATCACATTATTTGATGATAATTTCTGAACATATTCCCTGACACTAAATTAATTTGTAACTTTGACATAAAAGTCATTTAGATCAATAATGTGCTGAGCTGAAGCCTTTTCCAGGTCTGAATAGCTTGAAGCACATCCTATGTTTTAAAGAGGAACCAACTTCTGGGGTATGATGTCACAAATATTTGAGAGAATTTTGCCATGTTACGATAGGCCTATGTCCTGTCCTGACGGACAGTGTTTACAGCAGTAGGCAGGCTTCACAGGACAATAGACACATCATTAGACAGACAGATGACCTTCCTCTTAATTGGTCTCATTCATGGGAACCAATGTGGTGACTCCAGCCTGTGATTTGGTTACTACAAATCTCAGCTCACTGATTGTATTACAATGGCAACAGATGCCAAAGTATGAACATCTTAGTTAGTTATAGTCATTTGTCATAGGGCCGGTTCTAATAGTTGTCAATGAAGCCATTAGCACGTGATTTGACCAGCTTCAACCAATCAGAACAAGACCCACGTGCGATTTTCCAAACACAGGCGCTTTATTGCGGTCGGCACCAACCAGCTCTAACCGTCTTTTCAGTTGAGAGTTCCCAGACTCATATGCAAAGCGAAGCAAATCATAGAGGCAGAGCTTGCAAAATCAGTACCGTTTTACCGGGCTAGCAGAATCTCCACTACCACTCACAACAGTGGGAAATGTGCATACAGTATGTGTGAATTTGCGCGTGCTTCGCCCAATTGTGTTCATCAGATTAACATCCGAACAATGTAGCCTTGGGATTTTTGCTGAAAGTAGTTTCTCTTAAACTAGGGCTTTCATGGTGATTGGAGACAGGATAGAAATTCTATGTGTTTACACTTTATATAGAAATACTCTGCCCCAATACTTGATAAATGAAACTACGTAATCTTTCACACTGCCAATTTGATAATGCCTTTTTAAGGAACATTTTACTTAAAGTGGGACCTTCATACATCTAAGATAAGAGTACTGGAACCGTCTCTCTGTTGGGGCCGACCAGATGGCTAGAATACTGTTGTTTTTACCAGGCGTGGGAAACGGACAGGTATCAGATGATAGGTGACCCTGTTTGTCTATTATTCCAACAGCCCGTCCAACTGGTTCAGAGGGGGCTCATGTTATCGTCCTCTCCTGGCTTTGTGCAGACATGAAAAGAGGCTGTCTTCTCCCAGATTCACAACACACACACACAGACACACACATTGTGTGTCTACCGCTATGGTCTCTCAGTGAGGCACTGTGTGTGTGTGTGTGTTTATCTCTGTTCTCAGCACTTTGTTGTTGATGGGAAAGGATGCTTTGGAAGACTGAACCGTCCGAACCAGCCGTCTCTCTCTCTCTCTCTCTCTCTCTCTCTCTCTCTCTCTCTCTCTCTCTCTCTCTCTCTCTCTCTCTCTCTC
>JAODLI010000021.1:4202355-4215918 GCA_027575585.1 Percopsis omiscomaycus
GAGAGCGAGAGAGAGAGAGAGAGAGAGAGAGAGAGAGAGAGAGAGAGAGAATTTTCTAATTCAGGAGAGCGGAGATGGCAGGGAAGAATTACCAGCGCCAGATGTTCAGCTTGAAGAACATTGATTAGTCCAGAATTACTGGCTGCATTATTCATAGTCACACTGCGGTGGTCATGAAGATATTGATGCTCCCAATATGGATAGCAAATATAGTATATTCATTTCTGTCAGGAGGAGAGACGGCATCTTAGCATCCAGACATAGTACTGGATTTTGTTTTTTTAATGCATTTATTTATTTATTTGCTTAGTTATTTAAGCGAAAATAACCACCGTCTTAAATGACAAAATACATGTTAGCTTAAATTGACGTCTTGTTGTAAAATGGCTGTTCTAAATATCTAATCAAGACAGATCTGAAAATGTACTTTGACTGTAATTATGGTAGATTATGAATAACGACTCTTAAAAGACGATCAACTAATGAGCGATGCATGCGCGAGGCCTCTGACCTACATTGGACCAGTTGGATTTACACTCTGAATACAAACATGCTTAACAAACAGAAAATGCTCTGACAGTTATTAATTAGGCCCATTCAAAACTCTTAACCCCGAGGTCAATGAGCAGACACCATGTAATGATGTTGTCCGCACTTCTCTTTTATCCCTTATGCTGGGCTCGTGCTCTGGCTTTACTGTAAGCATTAAGCCGCAGATAGCCTAGAATGATAAATTGGTAAATGGTAAAATATATGGTTAACGGATTATGTCGCCTGCAGAAGTCAGTGTATTTGTATTTATTTGGCTGTTCCAGTTGGTCTCGCCTTTGTGCGTTCTGACAGCCCAAGCCTCTTTTAAATGGGGCATTGAGGAAAATAAAATAACGGTGCTTTGGATAAACCAAAACATGTTTATATATATATATATATATATATATATATACGGTATTTTTTTATTTCCCAATATATGCTTCAGATAAATGTAATAATACTGAGGAAGCAACCATAATTTTGGAACACACCGATCAATAATAACACTTAAGTTGCACGACAAGGGCATCTTAAATTATACAGTGTAACTTTATCTTCAGAACACACAGGAGAGAGAGGATTTATTCTGACTGGTCTGTCTAAAGTGATTACCTGTTGGCTTTTTCCATCTTCCTCTCACTTCTATCTTTTTAATCCTCTTTTTAATTATTATTGCAAATATGAGCCTCAAATTAAGCTCAAAATGCTTGTTTTCCTAGCATGCAGATAAAAAGATTTACCCAGGGAGTTCTGAACACCTGCCTTGAAATATTGTTCCACCGTCTCCTGAATGCCATTTGGCTTAATTGACTTGGAAACGTCCCAAATGCGTCATTGAGTATGTGGTCTAATTAATATTAATAATATATGCTATTATAAACATCAAAGAACATCTGCTGCCCCTGTTTTTCTCACCAGTCTGGTGTGTGCGACTGCCTCTCTTTCAGTCTGTTTCACCTTAAACCAAACCAGTCGCCGTATATCTGTATGTGTTTTGCATTTCAGGTAGTTGATTGCATTGATAGAAAGAGCTACGGCCCGCTGTAGACTGTTTGATGTCTGCAGTATAACTGCCACAGGCCACTGGAAGCATGCACCCGTGTTTGAGGGCAGTCAAACACTGTATTGACTGTGATGCATGGTTGTAAATCTTAAAACCTATTTCCATATGAAATGAATCACTTGTTCAGGCACAGCTGCATGAATTTTTTTTCTTCTCCCAAACACGCAGCTCGCTCAAGGTATTTATTTAATTATAAACTTTTTTTTTTTTTCCTCCTTCCTGCATATTCAGTGTGAGCGGCTAACTCATACGCATCACTTCATTAGGGGTTCCGTGTTAGGTGAGCGAGGCTGGGGTTTGTAATGATGCAGTAATTGGAGTTTCGGTTGATAAATCTACGCTCTAAAATTACTCCCCACACATAACGTGAGCCTCGACAGTGTAAGTAAATCTTAAACTGATTAAGTTAGCATGAACCAGGCAATCACAAAGATGGCAAGGGTCCAACGGATGAGAAGAAGGCAGTGTCTTTTTAGGAGTCGTTATTGTTTTACTGCTAGCTTGGAAGCCGGCAAATGGGTTTAGGAGGGTCCGTGCTGAAAGATGAGGTCAGATCTGTGTGTTTTCTGCACTGTGAGCTAGCTGGTAAGGTCATAGTAATTTAAGCCGTGGAATAATTGAGATATAGAGTGCGTCTGAAAGAGTTCCATTAAGCTGTTTGTGTTATCTGTTTGTTACTGGAGACTGGGCGTGGCATTGTTTAGGTCTTTTTCCCGCTCTTGTACACACACACACTCTCTCTCTCTCTCGCTGGGAGTATACGGCCTTTACTTTCAGCACATTTAAAGTGTGTAAGGCCATTCTAGCTGTGCCTTTTTTTTTTTTTTAACATGCATTACCCTGTAATTAACACAAAGATATTATTTGAGTTTTGGGGGATTTTAAATGTTAAAATATTCCAAACAGCCACCTCTTGCCAACCATTAAGCTCAATAAATGATTTAAGGATTTACAGTTAAAGTTGGAGGCAGCATAAGAAGCTGCTATAGATCATTTGATTTCGACGCTAAGAATTACCTCAGGGTCCGATCTTGAGGTGTATCAAATTGATATTTCTCTGGCGGGTATAAATCATTGTAGCGAGTCCGATATTAGTCCATTAAAGAAGAACAATAAGGCATCAATATGCATAGAATTAAATTAATGGTGGGGGGTTTATCTCACTATTCCAGACACATCCCTAAAAGACACTGTATAATGTATGACCTGACCTTCAAATGCCAGGAGAGTGTTGGGCAATAAACTGCCAATATTTGTGGCTTAATGGCGTCGGATGACTTTTACTGTAATTGGAATGGCAGCAAAACAGCTGGGCTGTTTAAAGACAGTGCAAGGCTGAGGTCTGACACAGTCTCTAACTCAACATGGTGGCGGGGAGTGTGTTTAACCCTTGAGGATGTTACACTTACAGTCAGAATCCTGTGTAGGAGATGAAAAGCATCTGTAATGAAGCATTGTTCGGGAACATTTTACGAATGATATCAAAGGGACACACTGCGATTTGTCTCTGGAATTGCCCTTGTGGTTGAAGCAAGCATTACAAAGCAAAACTCTGCCCTCCCACACTCTTCTCTACTTCTCTCCAATATAGAGCCCTTACCCCTCCCCTCCCCTTCCCGCACCCTTTCAAGCACAGTGTTTCAAACATAAACAGTGAGCTGGGGCACAAATGTGGGCCTCCGCGGGGGCGCTGTAACGCGACCAAATAAGAATCCTTTATTACTCTGTGCAATAATGACGGTGGTAAAGTTTGAATTATGGAGCCAACACAACATTCTCCCAGTATCACATGAAGATCATTTCAAATACGCACTGTAGAGTTTCAAAACTGTTCAAATGTCACGCTTTGACTGGGGAAACTCACTTACTGGTTTTGATGGAACGAGGTCCTCTTGTGCAACATCTGCCCCTTCCAGCAGCTTTTCAACCATCTGCATAATCATTTTTGGAAGAATTTTATTTGGTGTTAACATGTTTGAGTGTATTTATTGCACACGCCGGTGTCGTCCATACTGTAAAATGATGGATCGCTGGAGCTGAAAGCTGATTACAAGCTTGATTTACTGCAGGGCAGCGCTTAAATCATTCAACTCAGCCATGTGTGGGATTGCAACATTTTTCATGTTTAGAAAATGCTGCTCATATGGATTGCTGTTGTGCGTCTGCTGTTGTCAGAAGAAGGTCTCAGCGAGCCTCGTGTACACATGCTTATCATTCTAATTTGATATGGATTGTGCGTGTGTGTGCGTGTGTGTGCATGTGTGTGCGTGCGTGTGTGCGTGTGTGTGCGTGTGTGTGTGTGTGTGTGTGTGTGCGTGGGACAGGTGAGATGGCCTACAGGTGTCCCCTACCCAGTGACTATGCCAGCACGCAGCCAGGTTCCCTGGGCCTCCATCTGGACCCCTACCGCTTTGCCCACTGGCCCAGCGGCAGGGACCTCAAGTCCCCCAGCCTCGGCGCCAACCCCCAGCTCAGACCCAGGTCCAAGGAGAACTGGAGCCCAGCCGCGGGACCCCACGTCACCCCCGAGAGCCGCGACGAGGGCGCCCCGCGCGGCAACAGGCCGGCACCGGGCCCCCCGCCCCCGAGAGATCCAGGCCCGCACACCAGGAAGTCCCAGCACGAGCCCCTGGATCTGTCTCTCAGGCCAGACGCGCCGCCTAGCGCGTCGCTGCGGGCGACCAGCGTCCCCGGCGACGGGCTCGTCCACGCCGGCGCTCCGGACGAGCCCGACGGGGGGCCGGCGCGTGCGTCCGACCCGTCGGCGCGGGGAGAGGAGGGGCAGCAGAATGCAGATGGTGGCGTCCAGCTCAAGGGTGACCCCAGTGGAGAGGGCGCGCCAGAGAAGCCGCCGCCCGGACAGGAGAGCGGGGGGGAAGCGGGCGGCGCTAACCAATGGAAGCTCCTGAAGAGTGATGACACTGCCCCGCGGGAGGGAGGCCGGCGGAACGGGGACTCCCAGGGGCCCTGCGAGGCTCTTCGCCTGCCCCACTGTGAGCCAGGCCAGTGGGGCAGAGACGTGGCCAAGCCCCCCATCTCTTCTGTGGAGGAGTCCGCTGCGGGTCGGGGGCATCGATTCCTGCAGCACACTAGCCTACTGTCAGCCCTCCGGTCCCCTAGAGACGGCACCAACGACGGTTACAGCACCGGCTCAAATGGCGGGGGGACCGCGGAGAATGACGTTGCATCAGGTGAGTCGAATGTAAATATAACTATGAATAACTAAAAACCCGTTTTCTTCACGCAGCGTTTTTCACAGCAGCCGCCTTCCCACTGGCGAGAGGCCTCACATTTGAAAGAGTGCACTGCCACCTAGTGGACAAAGGTGGAACCTTCACCGGTGTCGATAACAGCACCTCGTTATCGGTTGACATGTCAGTTGCGCGCACTCCGTCGATGTGTTAGGCCCCTGCGTACGGGTTGTCAGGAAATATGACACGGTTGATGAATGGTGGGTACATTACACTTAAAGCTACACTGTAAGTTCCAACTTAAATTACACATTCAAGTGAGTGTGTGTGTTAAAAAAAGCTACTTGGCATGATAAGTGTTTATTTTTACAGAATTGAGTGTGTGTAGAAGTGTGTTTGTATGGTCCTTTCTGCTGTACTGTACTCTTCATCTAGACATGTGCGTGCAGGGGAACCATTAATAACACCGTGGCGTTATTATTCCACATTTGCACATTTTGTATCAAACTGAGTCACGTCAAAAACATGCTTAATGCTGATGTGCTAACTTATCACCGGGGTGACATACGTGTCGCAGTGCCCAGTCCAGTGTGTTATACTAAGCTACGTGAAGAGGTTGTTTTTGAAAGGCTTCCCTACTCACTGAACTGGAGAAGGCATAATTATTGCTCACTCACTTTACTTTAAGTGGCAAACACTTAAAAGCGACAAACGACCACTTTCCCTACTTTTTCAGTTTTTGTTTGGTTTTGTTTATGTTTTTTTCTATGAATCTGTCTTTCGATTTCACAGGTTTTCAAGTGTTCATCAGGGTTTGTAGCGTACACACACCAGAAGTGTGTTGGTTGCTCTGCGCTGGCTGCCGCAGTGTATTAACGTTCACTCGGGCAGGCTAGCGTCTGTTTGCAACACATCCTCACACAGATGTCCCACCAGTTACAAAGCAGACACTATAGGTCTTCCCCAGCGCGTCCCAGCACGTATTATCAGTGACACGCCCAACAATAAAGGTTGAAGAAGTCACAGGTGTGAGAGAATGATTATCTCTGTACTTTATAGGACGATATAATCTCTCTGTCTGATGGGGGTACAAAATCACTCGAGCCCGAAGCAGCCCGCAGACCGATGAAGGCTCGCTCTCCGGCGTGATGTGCATTGCTGAGTGCAGATTTAATAATGGTGTTTCTCCGGAGAGGGAATCTAACAGCTGGGGTCTTTGATATGCATGTGTTATGAGAGCAACATGATACACCTTCCTTCGGATGAGCCCCTCGAACAGAAACCCAATATGCTCATGGTAAAGACAGGGAAGTGGCTGTCAACTCCATTAAGGATTAACATCTGTTCTCTTTCTCTGGGATTCAAACGGCAAGATGTAGTTTTCTATTTGGACGTACAGATGGTTATTCTAATGCGTTTGAAACCCCCCCCCCAACCCCCCGAACCCCTCCTGTCACAGTCATCATATGGTTCAAGTTTCTTCTTGGCTGTTGTTCCACATGGGGCTATTTAGATGAGATATGGATGGGACCACATGTAATCAAATGCATAAAAGGTGCCGATGCTACTGCCTACTGTCGCGTATTTCAAAAAAGATCCCAGTATTCCAGCCCGGCTTGTGTTCAGCGGTGTCTCTGATCCCTCTGATTAGAGAGAGCTCGGGTTTTGGCACGCCTGGCGCCGATGTTAAATCATCCTTCACCAGATACGCTATTAGACCCGCGGCCCCCAAAGCGCGTTTTCATAGCTCGCGACCCCCCCCCCCCCCACCTCCTTTAACAGTTTCTCACTCCTTTGCGGTTCTTAAATTGTCCACGCTTTTTTTTTTTTTGTGGCAAAATAATTGTATTGAAAAACAATAATTACATTTTTCATTTGTAACTTCTTTTCTAGTGTCTATAGCCTCATAATTCATTTTCCCACGCAATTCTACTTTTGCTGGTGATTACCTGACGACCGAGTGACAAAAGAACATTAGAAATCTCTGAAGCTATCTCTGCTTATGGGTCAAAGGTTAGCTGGGTAGAGGCAAAATTAGCAAGACGCTGACAAAATGTCTCGTTTAGAATGACTGTATATTTTCCTAACACTTTCAAACACACTGAACAAATTCACCGCCTGTCTGTCAAAGTGGACAGGAGGACCTGCAAACCTGACATTGAAAGCCCACAATCTCAGTGCCCTCTAAACAAAGCAGGTGGCTGGTCTCGTTTCCCCCTATATCTGACCAGGTGGCTTCGTCAAGGGCCTGTCTCCCGTCTCCCCATCCTCTCCGTACTGTGCGCCACATCCAGTGACATGCTGACATGTCGCAGAGCCCTTTGGACATGGAGTGATGTGTTTGCGATGGCGGTTCGGGTCGGCTTCAGTGTGCCAGCAGTGGTAATTGGCCAGATGGTGACCTCCGGTTGAACCTGTCTTGCATGCTCATTAGTCTCACAGAGCCCACCCATTGTGTGTTTAACCGCCATCTCCACTCTGCGCCGCACGCCCGTGGCCACCAGGTGGCGATATTTACCGCGCTAACATCCGCTCGGGTCCGATTTCGTCTGCCTCTCTGCCTCTTTCGTCTGCCTCTCCGTCTGTCACCCACCGCCAGTTATTGTGTCATCATGTGTCGCGTGTCATATTTCACGAGCACAATCGAAAGACGGGATCTCTTACAGCGTGAATTGTGAGCGTCATTGACGCTTTGATCAAAGCGTCGACGATGAATGCTGCGTTGAATCCCCCGACTATGAACCGGTTAACCAGTCATTGTGGACGGAGCGACACCGACTGTCGGCTCGCCGCCACATGTGGGAGACATCAAATCAGGCCCCCCTCTCTCTCGCGCACACACACGGGGGAGCGAGCGAATATGAGAAGATCGATAACGAAAGGATTAGGAACGAGAGAAAGCACGGGAGAGGAGAGAGAGCGACAGACACCGAGACACGGAGAAAGGGGAAGAAAAAGGGGGGGGGGGGTGAATCATTATCTCATTGTCTGACCGCCGCGCGGGGAGAGAAAAGGGGGAGAGAAAGATCAGGCTGGATGGAGATGGAGACGGATGGAGGGACGGCTTAGGTGAAAGAGGGCTCGTCCAACGCGAACAGATGTCGTCGGAGGGCAGCGCGAGGGCAGCGCCGCCCCCGCCCCCCCCCACGGAGACGACGGAGGGCGGAGCTCCGGGACGCGGGAGCGGTCATCGCTCAGTGTCCGGGTGCCATCAGAGCTCAGGCCCGGCGTCATCCGTCACCGTTCACACCCCCCACCCCCCTATCCCGGCCCCAACGCCGTCATCATGGCCATTATCCTGCCGCGGGCAAACACGCACACAAACGCGCGCGCTTCACGAGCAGATGAACAAACTTCCACACACATAAACACACGCGCGCGCGTATAAACACACGCAGTCTACGTACACGCAATCAGAAAACAGCCATGCCTACTGCACGCAAGATAAACACACTGTACAGATGAACACAAACACATCAACGCACAGATTATATATGTACACGTCACGTGCACATGTTAAATAAACACATGCACTATATGGGCTATTCACTCAACCCATATGGGCTACACGAGCCCACACACACACACAGAGACAGAGACAGACACACAACGTCACACACACACAGTGCAAAGGCAAAAATAACATCCTCATGAAACGTTCTCGGCTGCATCTCAAACGGTGCCCGCTCTAACGGTGGTGCCCCCTCTAACGGTGCCCCCTCTAACGGTGCCCGCTCTAACGGTGGTGCCCGCTCTAACGGTGGTGCCCGCTCTAACGGTGCCCCCTCTAACGGTGCCCACTCTAACGGTGGTGCCCGCTCTAACGGTGGTGCCCGCTCTAACGGTGCCCGCTCTAACGGTGGTGCCCGCTCTAACGGTGGTGCCCGCTCTAACGGTGCCCACTCTAACGGTGCCCGCTCTAACGGTGGTGCCCGCTCTAACGGTGCCCACTCTAACGGTGCCCACTCTAACGGTGCCCGGTCTAACGGTGCCCACTCTAACGGTGGTGCCCGCTCTAACGGTGGTGCCCGCTCTAACGGTGCCCACTCTAACGGTGCCCGGTCTAACGGTGCCCACTCTAACGGTGGTGCCCCCTCTAACGGTGCCCCCTCTAACGGTGGTGCCCGGTCTAACAGTGCCCACTCTAACGGTGTGAGAGCACGGGGAAATGCTCCTCGCAAACACACGCGCACAGATACCTGTACAGGTTCATCTCCTCCTCCCTCCTGTTTGCACGTGTGCGTGCGTGTGCGTGCGTGCGTGTGTGTGGCTGTAGCCGCCCGTGAATGGATGATGTTGCGGTGGAGAGATGGATGGCCGTGGGCTCGCTGCTCCTGTCTCCTCTAATTGTAAAATATTAGTTACATTAGACTCTGGCTTGTGATTAATGGAACTTATTTGGAGGTTGCCTTCGCCCAGGACCTCCCCTCTCCTCCGGTGGGAGGGGAGCACGAATACCAGTACCCATATCAGAAGGAGAGGCTGAACGGACAAGGGCGGGTGGGGGGGGTTGGGTATCTCGGCTTATTATTAACTGTTTTTTAATAAACCACACCAGCAGTTCTCAAAGTATTTCACCCATAACCCCCCACCTACCCACCCCAAATGTAGTCACACACACAAACGCTGAGCGTTATCATCGCTCAAACAGCTTAGAAACAGCCATAACATCTGAGCGTCTCACAACCTCCTCACAAACCACCAAAACTATATAGCAGCGTTTTGATTGACAGATATTTAGACTGTCTGTGTCGTGGCATCCCAGGAGTCACGGCAACGCAGCGTGCCATGAGATGGAAGAAGAAGAAGATCATACTGTAAACGTCTCCGGTAGTGATATACTACTTCCAAGGTTTAATTCGTCCGCCTGTCCAAGGCAGGACAGGTGGAATTCCCCTAAAGTTTAATCGGGGCGGGTCATTTGTTTATTTAAAAAGAAAAAGGGAATTGGCCGAGCAGGGGATGAGAAAGAGAGAGAGGGAGAGAGAGAGAGAGAGAGATAAACTGGGGCATTAGGGCGCTCCACCTGCATTTTGACAAAGCTTTTCTTTTACTATTGTTCCACACAGACAGCGCCCTCCTCCTGCCCACAGCAGGACTGCACGCGCGCACACACACACGCACACACAAACACAGCCTGGTCTGCCATGCTCATGGTATTCGGATGTCACAGCAGATTTTCTGTGTGTGTGTGTGTGTGTGTGAGCAAAATCTGTGAGTGCAGTGTGTGTGTGTGTGTGTGTGCGTGAGTGATTGAAAAGTATCTGTGTGTTTGATAGAGAATGTGTTGTGTGTGTGTGTGTGTGTGTGTGTCCTTTCCCGCCATCAGGTTATTATACACCAACAGATGGAGCATTACATTTTATTGCTCACACCTTCTGTGGAGTTTCTCACTTTCCCCCGTAAAAAAGAGGAGTTTATGTAGATATGAGCGGGGCTGGAGAGCTGCCTCCAGCTGTCTCTCTTTTCTGACGGGGCGAGGAAGAGGAGGAGGAGGAGGAGGGTGTGGGGGGGAGAAGAGGCTGGAAGTTTTTGGGAAGTGATGTCGAGTGACGTGGCCGGCTAACGGTTTACCGTAACCGTGAATCACAGAAAAACACAGTGAAGCGCAAGAGAGACGCGCCAAGGGAGAGCAATTACATGAGCTAACAGGCTAAAAATAGCCCTGAGGAGCAGCAAGGTTATACGTTAGCATAGGTGGGGTGGGGGGGGGGACACAAATAATGAGTAATCAAGAAGCTAGTTTTGATCCGGGTGACACTGTTAAGGGGTTGCTAACAAACTGTGACGCCTGGAAGCTTCTAAACACGCTGTTGTGTTACTGTTTATTGTTCGTGGTGCTTCCATTAGTGTCATGGAGTTCTACAGCGACGAGACACCGTTCAGCTGCAAACATCTCTGTCATTCGTCAACCCAGCACTTCGTCAACCCCCGGCTTTGATCGCGTGTGTGTGTGTGTGCGTGTGTGTATTTTTAAACAGGAAATGTGTCACAATTAATTCTCTCCTGCTGGCCTTCTGTTGTATAAACGGCCCAAACACCACAGTGGTGTTATGTATTCGTAATGAAGTGGGTTTTCTTCAGTTATTGTTCCTACAAGCCTACTTGCTGTTAGGAAACCTATTTGTGTTCTCAAGGTATAAGGACATTAAAAACAGGCCTGTTCAGCACATCTTTACATTAAGACACACACACTCACGTTTACAAATCATTCAGTACAATTAGTGCTGTATTTAAACAAATACGACTAGACTATCCTGTCCCCCTACATACTGTATGCAATGCAGTATACAAGTATACAATACAGCAGATATCGTTTATATTCCATATATACAGTATATATATATATATATATGTATATATGTATATATATATATATATATATACAAATCAGCGTTAAACTTATACTCCTCAGTTGTCCCTCCCTGAACCCCATATGTTGATGTTTGAAACTGTCTGTGGAGTTCCATGGGGGAGGGGTAGAGAGAAGCGACAGCCGCTCAGTGCTCAGGTGCGGGGAAGGGCATGCGCTCTCTCACGTGTCACGTGTTTGGAACACCACTTTGCACCGCAGGGCGAGTTCAAGACGCAACTTAAAACCATCTCCCCCTCTGTCTCCCCCTCTGTCTCCCCCTCTGTCTCCCCCTCTGTCTCTCCCCTCTGTCTCTCCCCTCTGTCTCCCCCCTCTGTCTCCCCCCTCTGTCTCTCCCCCAGGCCGGAGGGTGTTCCAGTGCAGGTACTGTGCGTACAGTGCCTCTCAGAAGGGCAACCTGAAGACCCACGTGCTGTGCGTACACCGCCAGCCCTTCGACAACAGCCTCTACCCCGACCGCCGCCTCCGCCGCCCGCACGCGCCCCAGAGGCTCCCGCGCCCGCCCCAGAGCATCATGGGAGACGGCGGCCCGCCGGGGAGAGACCTCGTCTCCCTGACGTCTCTCTGCGGGACCTGACGTTGCCATGGCGGACACCGATACAGTTATGGTTATGGTTTAGAAATCACCTGGAAGGGCGCGGGAGGGTAGGGGGACGAGATTCACGAAACCGGAAAAGGGGGGCAGGGCGGGGCGGGGCGGGGCAGGGCGGGGCGGGGGGGGGGGGGGGGGCACCTTAATAGCTTACTTTACTGTACATTCCAGTGTTTCCTTGAAGCGACACAGTGTGTGTTTATCTGGAGCACCAGGGCTGCTTATAATAAAACTCATTGTGATGTGAAAGTGTCCAGAGGCTGTTTGGACTCCGTTCATTTCAAAGGGAAGTGTTCAAACGATTCACCTGTGTTTACACGCATTCATCACTGCAACACTTGTCTGGCGGGGGGGGGGGGGACGTACAGCGTCTCCCCCCTCAAGCCCTCCGCTGTTCTCTCATCCAGTAAATACTCTGCATTATGTTTTTTTGTTTTTTGTTGTTGTTGTTGTTGTTGTAAATATTGCTCGATTTTCCTTCCAGTCCAGAGATCTTGTCTATCTGTCAGAACGCGGTGCCAGATGTTGGGCCTTTAATCGAGGCAGACGTAATGAAGTAGAATGTTGCACATCGGAGGGTCCATTTGTTCTGGATTTCACTCCAGGGAGAAAGGCTCTCTCACATATAATTATTGGCCATTAACTCCCTTTGCTTCGTGCCCTCGCACTGGAACAATGCTCAATTAAGGGGAGCCGAGGAAATGGGAAAAACTGCAGAGATTCATTGATAGTACATTCAAGTCCGTTCTTCCTACTTTTCCTTCGAAACGGAGACGAACTGGTCATGCGTAGATCGTAGATGCGCCAGTACAAAGAGCTCAATCAGCACTCTGCTGCCGCATGCTGCCTGCCGCATGCTGCCTGCCGCATGCTGCCTGCCGCATGCTGCCTGCCGCATGCAGCACGGGGCGCACGCTCATCTGATTCACGCCGCTCGGTTCCGCATGCCAATATCCCCTAGCCTGTGCAACCAGGAGATCACCTTGGGCAGCTGTGTGCCTGTGCAACCGAGGGCCTTGTAGCCACGGCGATGTGAGTTTGACTGACGGCTGGCCTGACAACTCCATTCAGGCGCCACCTGCTAGCTGTCAATCAAGGGCGGCCATCCTGGGGCTATTGACAGAGCTGTCAGCCTGCGTGAGAAGTGTCTATCAAAGCCCACCCACTTCCCTCTGCCTGCATGCTCGCCTGCCCGAGCCGTCTGACATTACCTCTCTCTCTCTCTGTGTCTCTCTGTCTCTCTCTGTCTCTCTCTCTCTCTGGCTCCTGTCTGTTTTCCCCTAAATCCCACATCCCATCACGGATTTCTTTAGCTCGCGTTTTGTCATCTTCAGAGCTGCCCCTAGTGGCAGACAGGCGCAGCGCAAGACCGCCCCGCCCCGAGGTCCAAAACGTTACGCACGCGTATGTATGCACACGGCACGCATGCCACGAGGGTCTGCCCCCGTCTAAACCCATCCCCCCACACCGCTACCGCTACCGCCATCTCCTCCCGCCCGCCATCTCCTCCCGCCCGCCATCTCCTACCGCCCGCCATCTCCTCCCGCCCGCCATCTCCTCCCGCCCGCCATCTCCTACCGCCCCCGTCCGTCCTCGTCACATGAAACCCGACAGGTGACACGGCTGACTGGCTAATCAGAAACCTGTCACACCTGTCAATACCGCCTCCAGGCGGGGCCTGTCCGGGCCCCTCCCGCCGCCCCGGTGGACCAGGGGCACGGTTGGCGTCCCCAGACCGGCCCCTCTGACGGCCCCTCTGACGGCCCCTCTGACGGCCCCTCTGACGGCCCCAGACCGGCCCCTCTGACGGCCC
>JAODLI010000021.1:4217734-4229085 GCA_027575585.1 Percopsis omiscomaycus
CAACTATGTTGTTTCACTATCTGCAAACAACGGTTCAGCTTCAGAGTTCTGCACCATTACAGAACAAAACAGGCACATACTGTACAAACGTCTGGGTGTAAATAGATTACAAATATTCGGTTTTCCGAAACTGCCAATTGTGACCCAAATTGCTAATGCACCCAAAGTTATCCCCCCCCCCAAAAAAAAGCTCCAAATATGAAGTTAAGTTTGGGTACTGGACTTCAAACATTTACATATCATTGAGTCTCCATAGCCTTCATACAGAAATGACAGTATCTGGCTGAACAACTGAAATACTAAAACTTAGGTTACACCAAGTAAGACTTACTATGCACCTGAGCGTTATACAATATGTGCCAGCCAACGTACATTTACAGCTTTTGTAAATAATTCTAACAATTCATCTGAACCCAGTGAATGGCACTCGGCAACACTATCTCAGCGTCTATAAAGAACAGTACGAAAATAACAAATTCCCACAGTATTACTCAGCCATTCCACATGCACATTAAAGGACACAATTTAAATGTCACTTCCGTATCTTAAAAAACAAAACAAGTAACACACTACACATTCAATCTTTTAAACGCTACAGTTATCCACGCACGCACGCACGCACACACGCACACACGCCAACACACAGCACTAACGAGACACTAAGTTGTGCACTCAACTTGATGTACTGAATGCCGTCACAGACCTCCATTGCTAAAGCTGAAAGTGAAGTGTTCCGTTGCTGAAGTGTAGAAGGCACAGAATGATTGCTGTTCTCAATGGCACACACACTAAACAGACATGGGCAGACTCATCCTTCCACTTCCTCGAAGCACTGTAGACAGTTCCAGGAGAAAGAGAAGGATAAAAAAATATTAGGAAATACATATTCTATCAAAACCACACAAGCTTCTTGACGCGGATAGCGTGGCCACTGCCCAGGAGACTCAAAAGCCACCTCTTCCCCCACACTCCCCTTGTCTATTGCGTGTGCGCTGTTCTGGATTTGTGTCCAGAATTCCCCCTGTGGCTGAAACCAGCATTATAAAAGCGTTATTTTTTCTTAGTGACATGTCTAGCTCTAGTGACAGCACAATGTTACTTGTTCTAATACTATACTTTTGCTAATTTGACGTGATGATGTGATGTGTGGTTGGTTCATCTACTGTCGTCAGATGTCTTGTAACCTTCGACATGCATCTAAATGAGTAAAATCTTAAAAATAATATATCAAACTGAATTTCCCCCTCTGGTATCAATAAAATGCTGGGCTTTAATTTAAAAACATCAAAACATCAAAACATGCGCCATTTAATGAAATGCAGTCCGAATCCTCACGGTGGCGCTACTCACCCTTTGTGAAATAAAGGTAGAAGAAGTCACAGTAGAAGATGGTCTGCACTACGCCGGACACCACGGCGATATGGTCAAAGAAGCCCTCTGTGTGGTAACGCCACACCCAGTTGGCCAGGTAGAGGGCCCGGTAGAGACCCAGGAAGAACAGATAATGAGTGGTGATGGACTCAGCCTCGCCCGTGTTTGTGATCATGAAGAGCTGTGGCATTATGGCTACCGCCTCCAGGAAGATGGAAAAGGTCCACAGGATCTGGGAGGAGGTATAATAATAATAATCATCATCACTAAAAAGGATCTTGCTGAGTCGGCATCTAAATAGTTGGTTTGTTCTCAGACTGAGAAAAAAAAATATTTTAAAAGAGACATTTACATCTACCATTTTAGTCATTAAGCAGAGGCTTTTGTTTAGTGCATTTGACATTAGTACTGTAGTTCAAACAGCCGTGAATTAATGAGCTGAATATCTTACTAGTTACAAGTGTTACAGACAAACAGAAGGCAGAGTTGGAGAGGTTTTGCGATATGGAGTTCTGCATTAATCATTCAAGCTTTGCTGTTGACAGCACATTGCCACACCTCCTCTCTCCTCTACAGCCATACCCAAGCTGTGTCTCCAAACATAAACAGTGAACATGGTTTACTGTCGAAGAGTGCATCTTTAAAGCAGCATGTTCGTTAACCCAGAAGGATTTTTAAACCTTTTTAGCGCTGAGGCCTAATTAACTACGTTTAATTTCTCCATGGGATCTAGGATCATCAGAGGCACTCTTGCCAAGCAGAAGTGGGACAGTGATCTATTGTCTGTCAATGCCTTCTTCTTTCTTTTTTTTTATAAAAGAGTCTACAGAGGATTAAAACATTGTTTTGTTTAACAAAGGTGTTTTGGAACATTATACTGTATAGTGTGGTTTTCCCTTTTTTGGTAAGTTGCTCAGACCGCCTCCTAAAGTATTCCAATGTGCGTGTGATTTAAGGCCTGGAGTTTAGGCATCACCGGGACTGCATTTACCTCCAACGGGGTGAAAGCATAGTTCTCCAGAAAAGAAAGTCCAATGACAGGCACCAGTAGGAACTCCACACGGAACGAGTCGTGCTCTGAGTCGTAGGTGCTCCTGAAACGCATGTAGATCAGGTAGACCGTGGCATAGGCCAGCACCAGGAAGACCACCTGAAAACCAACAGAAAACAGGCAGGACATTTAAAAGCCAAGGCATGGCAGTACTGCCAAATACAACACCAGCCAAGTGTCTCTGTTGTCAGTATAGGGTTACCATTTGCATTTTAACTGAGCTTGTTTATTTTGTGCTCGTGTGTAACAAGTGGATAGATATTTTCCTTGAGTGTATTGCACACGTGGGCATGTGTGTATGTCTGTCTGTCTGCACTTTTACCTTCATGATTGTGTTGTAGGGGGAGATGAACACAGTGAACAAGTCAAGGTATCTGGTGGTGAAGACCAGTGCAAAAAGCACTTGAGACTTTCCAGAGATGCCTAGAAGAAGAAGAAAAGATAAAGCACTAAAAATGTGAAACTTTCAAAGCCAAAATCTTTGTTTCAGAGACAAAGACTGACACTGTAGGCCTACACATAAAAATACAGTATGCATGGCTACTCAACAAACGTCATGATTTAATGTTGCTTTAGTCAGCCAAGTAAGTAAATCATTCTTTGCTCAGTGACAGTAGTGTTGTACATCCCTGCTTATAGCAGTGTTTAAACGTCACTTTTGCCACGTAGGCCACATTTGGGCGGATCTACCGGTCCATCCAACAGATTTGCTCTCCACGGACCCTATGCACGTTTTGACTATTATCCGTTAATGTATTTCGGTGGCAAGTTTTTTTTATCTCCCGCAACACATTGTCTTATGCAAATAACGTGCAGGACGGCTAACGTTAGAAGAGAAAAAACGACGTAACAAGCGATACTGTCGCTGATTATTGTACGATCAGGGACTAACCTCAGTATATGGACATACCTGCACATGATCTGGACTTCCATATCTTTATAAACAGAATGATGATTGCCACCAGATGTGACAGGTCACCGGCGAGGCGAAAGACGTTCATCCTAAACTTCGTGCTTGTAATCCACAACAGCTGTAAGCTTTAGGCGTGCAAGTCACTACGATAGACTATAAGAAAAGGTTTAATACGAGGCTACAACCAGCAAGACGCCCACCTTCACTGGGGTATTGTAAATGCATAAAAAAATAATAACCAGGTAGCGTCTATGTCGGTCTAAAAAGACGTCTGGTACGTGGTAAACAACTAAATAAGATTTTCAACGAGCTTGCAAAGAAATCCTTGCGCTGTAGCTGTGGCCCCGGGGAAAGTTGCTTTGGTGGCGGTGACGTGGCCGACGGCTTGAAAAATGACCCATCCTCCCGTCTTGCCCTAGTAGCTCAATTTACAGGAAGAGGAGGAGATGTCAAAGATGTGGGCCGGGCTCTCGTGTTCGCCAGCAGCCAAACGAAGGACACGTTAAGAAAGCAAACACTAGATGGCGGAGCAGTTACAGTTTGTCAACAAAAAGTTGTCTAACGAGTTATTATTTATGTATGCCTATTTAAAATGTATAAATCACAGAGTTAGTGTTAGACTCTGTCTTATAACTGTCATTCAATTGTCCAGACTAATATGCTACACAGCGGTATTTCCTTTCCTCTCGTGTGAATTGGCGCATAATAATTGACGCTTATTACAGTAATATCAGGAAAATAAATTAGTTGCATCATGTCCCTTGTTTGATGCGGGTTGCTTCCGATATCTTACCCGCCAACTAAAACTGAATGTGTGGTGTAGAAAGTATATAGAGCAGCACTGTATTAAAGAGTAGGCTACACCTCACATCTTATTTTTCAGGCAAATATCAGCAGGCCATCAGGGATGGATCTCCATTATATCAACGCTAATATCTAAATCAGACTGTGCAGGTGAATTACAGTTTTTTGTTGTTGTTTTTTTACAATTGATTACATACATTTATCTACAGTATTTATACTATGTTTTTTTAGGTCATTGTACTATGACTGAAAAACTGTTCCTGTTAGAAGAAAACTAGCGCTGGTGTTTTAGTAGAATGAGTTGATTTTGAGTGTTTTTGGGCATGACAAGAACCGGACAACCCAGTGGTTGTTTCCCACCTGCATGTTTCGTATGGACGATTGTGTAAAGAGTTTTGAAAAAGTGGACTCGGTATTGAATAATGCTTGTTAGCAATTTAAAAAAAAACTGTAACTGTGGCCTCATTCTCTGGTAAATGTTGTGTTCTGACCTGACATGAGATTCACCCGACGGTGTCAATTTTTAAAGGGTGCACTCCTTCCTTGATTGTGTCATAGAGCCCCTCCAAAGCGCTGTTCTCATCTTGTGCCACTAGGTGGCTCTGAAGCGTTTTCTATAACAAATGGCTTCTGAAAATAACAGTCCATTGGTCCATTGGTGGACAGGGTCTCTACCGTCCAGTGTCGCCTGAGTGACATGAGGACCATGATGGACACTTACAGAGGCTGCTGTATAGATTTTGAAAGCATATTTTTTTAAAGGTAAATGTTTTTAAACCACAGACTCTTTAACTGACGTTAGCTATTAATAATGAATTCCTCATTGGCAGTATAAATAGCCTACTGGAATTAAAGTTATATTGGGTTTGCTCTATAGTCACTAGCACATCTTGATCGTCCTTGAAATCCACGCAAACTCAATATAAATGACTGCTGCACAGTCAAACACACAAAATATTTGTATTCAAGCATTCAGGAAAAATAAGAACTATACAAAAGAGAATTGTAACACTTTATTTTCAAATGACCACTGTATTTGCATATGAATTCATGTGAAAGTATTACATTATAGGCTACACTTACATGATGGCTAGTGAAGCAGCTAATGCAAGACCTGTGTCTGAACTTCATTCATACTCCCCCATATTTGTACAAGGTTAATACTGCACAGTGTCTTTCGATCAATCAGGTTGTCTCTATAGATTGAACTAAATGGTAGTTAAATACATTTTGAGTATGGTTTAAAATATACAGTATTTAATTTGTTTGTAGTCTGCTTAAGTGTCTGGTCAGATCAATCAAGTGAAAACTATAGTCATATTTGAATGCATGAAAACTACTTTGTAAATACCTATACGAACATGCCTGCATGTTCCACTAAATTCTTCTTATATGTCTTATATATCTTATATGTCTTTCCTCTAAAGGTCTTCATGTCATGTTCATAGTTAGTAATTATACTGTAGTTGAGTATATTATTAGTTGTTTACCATTTTAATCTTAAAGGTTTTTCAGACAGTCCTTCTGCAGCCATTAGTCGTCTAAAAAAACATTTCAAGGCAACCGATACAGGCACATTTACACGTGCAATAATTGGCCTGTTATGTGAAACTGATTATATTTCTTATATATAATGACAAGACAAACAGATAACATTGACAGATAACTAACAGTAACTAACAGATACGGAACAGTGTTTTTACCAGGGTCTTCAAATCTATACATTCTTGCTTTTATTTACCCAAGGTATATGTTACCAGAACATTCTTGCTCTTGAGTGGCCTCCTGCTAACCATAGGCCTACACACGGTTACATTCATGGCTCTCTGAGCTGCACACACTCAAACTGACAGCCTCTTTTACTCCAACTCACATAACCTCAAGAATATACTGCAGAACTTTAAACTTATGAAGTTTAGACCAATGTCTGAATGGATTTTTTCCTAAAGCTACTTGATATATTCATATGTATATATATATATATATAATTGTATATATTCACATCATATTCTAATATAATTTATTTAATGTACAGTATTTGTGGAACTGCAAATAACCAGTTTTATATTTAAATTCAACAAGGATTTCCCAGCTCAAGTTTGGAAATCCTAATTTTTCCAGGGTAGTCATAATGGAGATGCAAGGTTTGCATCTTCAGAGAGCCACACACCACTGAGATGTCCACTGGAAATCATTTGTCTTTCGAGATAATCTTGGGAGATTTTAGGGAGACCTGAGAATACAATTCACTTGTGCAAAATAACAAACATTATAATAATTAAATTCAATTTAATAATATTTTTTAATTGGCAAGGTGCATACTGAAAAACTAATTTGACCTGGTGCTATTTTACAATTCATTTTGGGGGACACTATGGTATGATGAATCACACTGGAATGAGCACCAGAAGCGCTCCCCGTCCATCTGATATTGGTTGGATGAACAGACTTCCAGGGGATCTGACCAGGGTTCAGTCAGGCTGAACCTTGATGTGCAACAGACCCGGGCTCAACGCCAGCTCACTGACGGCCCACTGGGTCCTTTGAACTCCAACGGGCGCATGGCATCACACCAGGCAGACAGGTGGGCTAGTCAGGGCATCCCCCCCCCCCGCTTACAGTCAGGACCACAGAGATAGCGACAGCCGGGACAAGGTCTCTCCTGGTCTCTGACATGTTGGGGGGGGGGGGATCTAAAGAGGGGCGTGTCCTTGACCACAGACCTCTCACATCTGCAAGAAAAAGACAAAAACAGGCGTGATGTTCCTAATAAGTCATTCCTATATCCCGGTTCCATCAATCTTCCATCAGTCGTCTGCATTCCCCTATCTCTCCCTGTCTCGCTCCCCCCCCCCTCTCTCTCTCTCCCCCCTCTTCAGATTTTAATCAGGTTAAAGTCACCCTCTGTCAGGCTAATAATCCACGTCCTGTTTCAGCCCTTCACCAGCCTCTCTCTCGCCCTGTTCCATTCATGGTATGCCCCGATCTCCCGGTCCCTCACCCTTCCCATGTACAGGTCTGACCCATGCTGACATCAGAGAAGCCCACAAGTCGAACCTCTGGACCCTGGGAGGAGCGGGGAGGCACTTCTGTCATGTAAGATGAAAAGATATGAGGAGGAAAAGAGGTGGGAGGGATCGAGGGGGGAAGCTGTTTAGCGGCCCGCAGGGCTCGAGGCTATCAGGTTTTTTATTAGTTAGTTAGTGAGTGAGCGAGTGAGCGTGCTCAGTGGGGAGGTGAAGATGAAGATGCAGTAGTGGGCGACATCGGCCATTAGGGGGATCTGGGTGGAAGCTGGGGGGGGGGGGTGTTGACGAGCTGTGGCACCTTGCTCAAGACACCTTGACTCTTCTCACGGCCTTGTGTATGCACGCCATCAGCTTCTCTTACTTGCGTTTTGTCACCGTCCTGGCTCGTGTTCGGAGTGTGTCCGTATGTCCGTCCGTCCGTGGGTGTGTGTGTGTGTGTGTGTGCGTGTGTGTGCGTGTGCGTGTGTACTACAAATGAAATGTATTATGTGGGTTTGGTTTGGTGCTTTCATACCTAGCTAATCCCTCTTGTGTGTGTGTGTGTCTTTGTGTGTCAGGGAATATGGCGTTAAAGCGGTCTTAAAGGGAAATACAGTAGAGCAAACTTTGCATCGTATTTATATTCGATCACGTACAATTACAATAATTGCTCTAAACAATGTGGTTTTTAACCTTCTGACCAACAGTTAGCTTCTCATTAGCAATATGCTTATTGTCACCAATCTAAGGCTTCACATTTGATACGAACACCTCTTTCCCGGTAGCTACCAGAGATAATAGGATATTCCTTGTGTGATTTCAAACCCCAATGAAACTACTACAGTGAAAAACCTCCAAGTAAAACGGTTTGGGTCCCCAAAAATCAGTTGAGCCAGTCGAGTCCTGCGCTAACCGAGCCCCATGCCTGTGTGGGTACACATCACAGGGTTTGATGTATCGATTGGACTGTCCTGTACCCATATAGACGCCATTTATTTACATCGTACAAGTGACCCTTGTGCCCTGTAAGTGGCATGCTTGCTTTGAATGTGAATGCCTTAATGCCTCCAGCGTCTGCACTTTGGAGCTTCCAGGAATTGTGCCGACGTTTCCCTTCATCAAGGATCGCATTCGCTGTGTCCCTTCAGTGTATCTCCATTGTATGCAGCAGTCACGAGTTCCCACCTGTCTATGTTTGACGCACAACTGTGCGTGTGGATGTAAGGGGAGGGGTAGAGAACATCATGACCGTGGAGCTCTGTAGGGGGGGGGGGGGAGTAGAGAGGAGAGCCAGCCACTCAGGTGCAGGAGGGACGTACGCGCTCTTCAAACCAAAGATTCAAACCAAAACGTTTTTTTGTAATGCTGGCTTGAACCACAAGGGGCGATTCCAGACACCGTCCCTTTAAGTGTGTGCATGACTGCGTGACTATACATATACACTATGTGTGATGATATGTGTGCATCTGTTTGTGCATCATGCACACATGGATTTGTGTCTGTGCGTCCCCACAAATGCGTTGTCTGGGAGGGATTCATCAGTTTTATGTTTTATGCCTTCGCCCCTCCCCCACCTTCCCGTCTCACCCCCCTGGGAATGGAAGACATTTCTTGTGAGAACAAACCTTTAATTGTCTGCCCTGTCGGCATGTAAGGGAAGTGATGCATTATATTGTGTCATCACTCTTGCTGACGTCTCCCGAGTGACCCCCCCTCCCCTTCCCCCCCCCGAATCAACAGCTCAGCTTAATAGACCTATTGTTGTCCAAACTTCAATCTTAAACTCTCAGTCACCTGCTGAAATATGTATGACAGTTTCAGTACACAGCAGTCTTATTGTGTGTCTTCAAATACCCCCAGGTGAGCCCTGCGTAAGCAGTTCATGCTTCCAGTCACTCGACAGTCGTTTTGGCGACACCTATAGGAAGTAAGTGGTAAGCGGTTAAATCAAAACCCTTTATGGAAAGTCTAGTTTATATTCTATTTAGTTCTGTTTATCCTCTCTGCAGGACCAACCACAGCTTTCTGACGTTGATGTCAATATACACCAGGTTATTGTATTACCTAAAACTGTATATTATGTACCAAAAATAAGCCATGCATATCAGCCCAATTGATATTTATAGTATCTGTGTGGCAAAAAAAGATACTGCTGCTTTAAATAAATAAATAAATAAATAATCAATAATAAATAAATAATAGATAAGTATTGACATAAATCCAAGGAGCTGTCCATCTCCACAGACTGTGGCTGGTTCTCAATCCCGTCTGAGTCCCAAACCGTTTACTGTATCGCCTCTTTTGTTCTTCGCTGACAACACTGAGTGAATTGCCCTTCAACCCCCCAAGAGGGTGCAAGTTTCGGTCAGTTACTATTGACAAGTATCTGCCTCAGCTTTGGAAGGGCCGTGGGGGAGTCTGTTTTAGTGAATTGCTGCAGCGGTGGCACAAAATATATTTGAGAGCAACACTAAACCAGCAAAGGGACAGCAAATCTCCCTAAAACACGGCAGAAACCTCGACCATGGTCTTTTCAGCGGCGGTGCGAGAACACATCCTTTTCCCAGCCACTGACTGCTAAATCAGCCATGGAATTACTGTGGTGTTTTTTGTTGTTGTTGTTGTTTTTTACATGTAGCATTAGCCAAGCTCAACCTGTACTGGGAAGCTAATTAGGCAAAGAAAGTGAACGGTGAAGTCCTGTGTTGTTGAAAGGTTTGAGATAGGGGGGAAAAATCCCACAATGCATCCCTCACACGAGAGGCTGTTTGGTAGCCCTTATTGATTCGGCAGCAGAGGCAGAGATCAATGAAAAGAAACAGGCTGAGACAAAGAGTGGCATTTAAGGGTGGAAAAAGCTGACATTTTCTCCATCACTGTCACAGCCGCGGCCATAAAGCAAGAAGCAAATATTAAAACATTTCTCATCTGCGCGGGGAGTATTGGCAGCAGAAATTGTTTTCTCCTCGCAGTGATACCGAGGCTGAACTCCTCGAATGTTCCCCCGGGACCGCAGATTGGTGCCGGTGACATATCGGCGCTAGCATTTACACGCACCTGCCACTCATCCCCAAACAGCCCGGCAGCAGGGCTGTAGAGGGCAAGATAGGAGCGGAGAAGGCTGCCGGCTGGCCCACTGTCAAGGTGGGTAGGTGGGGTACAATTCATCACTGATAACACTCGCATGGAACTCGCTGCATAAAGCGCTTCTATTAGTCAGCAATGGCCTGGATGGGGTTTCTCAAGTGCTTATGCATATGTAGTGAGTGTGCGTGCGTGCGCGCGTGTGTGCGTGCATGCGTGTGAGTGTGAGTGTGCGTGCGTGTGAGTGTGCGTGCGTGCGCGCGTGTGCGCGTGCATGCGTGCATGCGTGTGAGTGTGCGTGCGTGTGAGCGTGCGTGCGTGTGTGCGTAGCTCGAGCATATCTGTACTGTAAGATGCATGATTTTGTCTTCGTGTCCCTTTCGAATGCGTGCACATTATTACCGTGCACATTTGCTAGGTCCCTTTCATCGCGTGCGCGCGTGCGTGCGTGCGGGTACATTAACGGCGTACCCTCCCAGTGAACTCTGGGAGTGTTGAACCCTGGGTGACGCGGGTATGCAGGGGTCATGTGTCTATTTGAGGGATAAATTCTATTATGCTACACTAAGAGAATTACACAGGATGTCCCCTGGAGTCGCCTGGCCCTGTGATCTGTGTGTCTCCTCCCTGCAGCCATTCCCAGGCCTGGAATGTTTGTTAAGTGAATTCTCTCCCGTATATCCAGACATCAATATGAGAAGGACCCCAAACTCCCTCCTTTGGTGGTGGTCCGTGTCCAAATAGTCGTTGTTACATACTAATCGAATAGCGTGTTATGTGAGATTAGCATGTGAGATTAGCATGTGAGTTTAGTATGTGAGTTTAGCATGTGAGTTTAGCATGTGATATTAGTATGTGAGTTTAGCATGTGAGTTTAGCATGTGAGTTTAGTATGTGAGATTAGTATGTGAGTTTAGCACGTGAGATTAGCATGTGAGTTTAGTATGTGAGTTTAGTATGTGAGTTTAGCATGTGAGTTTAGTATGTGAGATTAGTATGTGAGTTTAGTATGTGAGATTAGTATGTGAGTTTAGCACGTGAGATTAGCATGTGAGTTTAGTATGTGAGATTAGTATGTGAGTTTAGCACGTGAGATTAGCATGTGAGTTTAGTATGTGAG
>JAODLI010000021.1:4276816-4287808 GCA_027575585.1 Percopsis omiscomaycus
CAGGTAGATTATGAATGGTTACACCCCCCAATCTATTTATATCTCTTATATTGACAGAATTACATTTATATGAAGGCAAGGTGAGGGATTTAATTTAAGACTCCCGCAGAACTGCCCAGGGAGTTATAATTGATACTATTTAACACTTTTATGGAATGTTTAACGCTTGTATCCATGATACAATATACCTTCAAATATTTAAATATGCAACACATGTACAAATATACAACACGTAAAAAAAAAAACACAGGTAAAAAAACAGGTATAGTGTCTATCATTTGGCTAATGAACGTGCCGTTATGGAAATAGTGAGCTACGTTACGCCGGTGTTGTCACGTCAGTCGGCTGCTTAGCGCTGTCAACTCATGTTTGGGAGAAGCCTGATTTCTCACCTCTCCCTTCCATCTCTGGCAGGGAACATAAAAGTGAGGGTGTCTATGATGGACGGCCGGTGTTTTAAAGAGGAGCATCACAGGGTGTCGGATGGGGGGGGGGGGGGGGAGGGATTCGGGATGGCTGCGATGTGATGAGACAGACAGGAACATCCTTCTGCCCGCGTCGGGATGTCAACCAGGAGGAGTCTGAGCGGAGACGACACTTATACATCACTCCTCCTGAGTGAAGTCGAATCTCACAAGATGAGCAGAGGGATCCGGGGACAGTTGAGGAGGGCGGACATTATCTCATTTTACTCTACCCTTAGCTCTACCTTTTCACCGCCATCGCAACAACACAATAATAATAATAGTAATAATATAAACAATAGTAATAATATAAACAGATTACTGAAATAATTGATCTAGGGGTTTATATGAGAAGGGGGAGGCTCACAATCAAACCTTGCCAGCAAACCTTTGTCTAATTTCTGTTTCGTCCATCAACCCCCGCAGAGGTGCTAATGGACATGCTAATTCCCTCCTCCCTCTCCCGTTAGCGGGGGCCGGGTAAGACCGCCATATTGAGCTCCACGACAGTCAGGAAACTCTTTGTTGAACACTGCTCGGGATAGAGGCGTAGGTGTCAAGAGCAACAAACGTGTGACGATGATTTTAGAACATAGATGCACGTCTGTTTTAACCAATCAAAACAAGAACCACAAAAACCACGGGTGTGGTAATTTACCCACCGAGTGATGGAGGCGGAGCTTCAATCGGGATCCATCATTGGTTCGCTGTTCCACTCTATACTTGTAAGCAGGCCAGATGACAGTCCTGCCTGGGCCCGGGACGAGATCATCTTAGATGGGCCCCCCACGCCCAGAGCTCTCCTTTCCCTTGCTCTTCCTCTCCTCTGCTCTTCCTCTCTGCTATTTTTTGAACAAACAGGCCTATTTTAAATTATGGAATCGTTTAAAAAAATGTTTTTTAAACGATTCCATAATTTAATGTGGCCCCGCTCCCCCCCCCCCCCCCCCTTGTAAGCATATAATAAAGAAACTCACGGCATGTAGGCAAATATAAATTGGCCATTTCTGTGCCACACATGCATGGTTTGCCTGGAGTTCATGGTAAAAGTTTTGATAAATGCCAAAAAAGTATACAGAATGAAGAAAACGTAACGCTGCAAACCTCGGATATGATTATAGTAAGTTAACATTTGACCTTTGAAGATTGCATCGGCATTACCTGCCCTGGCCACATACTGTAAGGATCTCCAAGACGAAGCCTGACCTGGGTCGCTTTCATAATGTAATAATGCCTGAAGTTTCTGCTGCTCCGGCACAAGGTAGTAGGCACGCCCATGGAGATTTATTTTCTTGTTTAACATCGCCGCTGACGCTGGAATTTTATTTACAGTTACAATGAGGTCATTTAGCAGACGCTTTTATCCAAAGCGACTTACAATGACATGCTGCTATTACATGGTAATAGCATGGTAATTGGTAACATGGTAGGGGTTAGGCATCTTGCTCAAGGATGCTTACAGGTGGGCCACCTCTGGCTGGAAGTCCAACACCTAGCCCACTAGACTATCCTGTAAATATTTATGTATTTACTCAGTCAGTCCACAAGCGTCTTGCCCTTTTGAAATTCTTCCGGAATTATGTCAGAAGATTCGAAATGTCGCATCGTGTCAGATGTAAATAGTTTGAAACGATAGTTTCCCCCCTTTTTTTGTATCATTTATTTGTTTGGTGTAAAAGGACCTTAACTCTTAACTAAGTTTATCTTTAAAATAAGTGTAGTTTTGCTCTATCGTAAATTTTCAATTTGTCCAGTTGTGTGGTCAGAACCGAAAGGGCTGGATTCATTTTGAAATGTGAAAAACATATACCAACATTCCTCACTGTGTAAAACAGGTCAGTCAGATTTGGCCCCAAGTGTTACGTCATTCCCGGACTGTAACCAATCACCTCGGACCTATCCCCCCACCACCAGTCAGATTGCCAATCCAGTTATCAACCAAAACAGATTGTTCAGCTTCAAGGGAGAAAAAGAGGACAGTCGGGGACCTGGGGTGATATGGGGACAGATGCTAATGACCAAGAATGAACTATGGGGTATGTTCCCATAGCAATATACATTTGTGCGATTCACATTTACATCCATATCGTTTTTTAATCACACAGTTGTGGACCAATGTCGTATAAAGCGCGGTAACTGCGTTTGGCAAAAGCTGGTATCAACGGCTGCAGGTATCTGCCTCTCGAGTTTAGTCTCAAACGTTCCTGTTTCAGAGATAATCTGCATAAATTCACACCTTCTAAAAAATGTGATTTATTTTTCTGACTTTCAACTCCCCTATCCCTTATCCCATTTGACAATTAGCCTTTGATCCTCCTGGGCTTAGGAAGCCGTGAAGATTGAAGGACAGAGCACTGGATTTGTCATTGAAATATCTCATCAGCCTGAAACCTGCAGGACATTTTAATACATTATGAAGCACATCGTGTAGAATTGCCACTTAGAACAAAGGTGTCAGGCCGAATCTGGCTTTGATTGTCATGTCAAGTCCATTTGCCAGCCTTTTACGGCGTGGTCCTTGATTTTGCCATGTGTGGAGACTCACTATACGATGCTGATGGGCTGTAATTCCCCTGCCTGTATGAGAGAGTGATCAGAATTCATATTAGCAACTTAACACGCCGGTGGCAGGCTGTCACTCCAGATGCCAAGGGGTCTCTTTGGAGTGCAGTCAGTCACTCACAAAGATGCATCCTGCAGCGAAATAAAAGATAAATCACAGAAGAAGATTCGCGGTACGGCCATGTGCAGACAAAAATAAAATAGATTGCGCTGTAACGGAACGGCTGTTACTTCACAATATCTACAGTGTGTGTCAGTCCACATGATGTTTCGGCGTCGCACCAAGGAACTTTGAAGGGTTCTAACTTCAAACTGTTATTTCTAAGGGAGCACCGCAATGCTTTATGACCCATTCCTGTTTTTTTATTCTGTTTTTCTGTCCCTGATATCAGGACATGAATGATATCACTGAAATTCCTTAACTAAGATTCAGATGAGTAATGTCTGTTCCATCTTTGATCTTGTTTTTCTCTTCATTCCAATCAGCATTAAGCCGTCTTGAATCCATCCTTGTTTTGGCTACTGCACGCCGATGGTGCCAGTATTAGAAAGGAATGTTTTGTGAAACAGATGGAAAAGCGTCACTGTATTGCACACACACACACACACACACACTGACACACAAACATACAGACACTTTCCTCTGTGATTTCCCAGCCTGTTTTGACATTCAGTCATTCATTACAAAGTGAATTAATGTGTCAAACTTGCAGTTTCAGACAGATGTCTGCGGTACAACTAATTAAGAAACATCGCAAATGGTTGCCTTTCGGTCATCTACAGCCATCTTGCTTCTTGAGCTACAAATAATTCCCCTCCAAAACACAACAATTCCCACTGAGGTGGCTCTCAAATTTAAGCCGTATCTCATATGGATCTAGATAGGTGTTGTGGCTGTGACCTCAGCGCCAAATAACCTAAATCACTGTTTAAATTATTCACACAATAACGACCTTCCAGCAGTCTATTATGACCATTATTGCTGAGAAATGGGCCTGGCTGAGGTGAAGGATGAGTCTTATCTTTCGCTGTCAGTCGGGGCATTAGTCATGGCGACGGTTCTCTCAGGCCGTTGTTCAGGGGGTTTCATTGACGCTTTACATAGCAGATTTATCATGGATCACCAGCTTATGTCAACGTCTCCACAATGGGATAGGATGACCCTCAAGGGCTGCTTGCCTTCAGAGTTGTAATTTAAGGTTCTGAGAGAGTATGAGGCTATGGGCAGGTGATCTGCGATGCAATCAGCAAAACGCCTCCCATGTGGCGTAACACAGGGGGAAATACACACACGCACACATAAGCCCACCTTGGGAATTCAGAATATTGTGTCGACACACTCGTAGGAATACAGACACACACACACACACACGTGTGCGCGCGCACACCTAGCTTAAACATTACATTGACGGTAACATCTCAATTGTACACCACGGCCCAGAACAAAACTAATCCTCACTGACAGTAAGAACAAAAAAATTGACTCGAGCCAAACAAGAAAAGGAGGGGAACAGAAAAGTGTCGAACCTCTTTTTTTTCTGCTTCAAGAAGCCAAACTCAATTTATGTCAAGCAAGGTTTAAAAGACCTTGGGATTAAAGCCATAAACTGGCTGCTGTCAGACCTGAAGCCTTGCTAACAATTTAGTGCCAAACCAGCGTTGTTCAATATCATTTCATATGATATGATGTCACAGCACAGTGACAGCCACACATCAGTCCAGTCACAGATGGTTTGCCCTGAAGAACTCCGTCGATGTCGGCTCCAATCGAAGCTGACTCTGCTTTTCTCAAATCTGAAATGGGAAATCTATCTCGAGTACTCTTAAGGGGGGTGGGGGGGGGGGATTTCCAGCTTTTGGTACCGAACGCCCCCCTAACAGGTCGATTAGGTAACGAGAAGAGATTTTTTTTTCCAAGAGAGGGGGTTAACTAGCACTGTAATAGGCCTGTCAAAAGCCTTTACTGGCTCCGTTATAACAGCCACAGACACCCAGTGTTCAACAGCAGCCTTACGAACACAGTACAAATACAAATGTGCATTCAGGTCAGTCCCATTGTGAGATAAAGTCAAGGTGTGAAGCCATTTGAACTGCAGTTGTTCTTTATGCAAATATAGAATGATGCCTGGAGGGGTTCTGGTCCTCCCGTGAGAGTTGCGAGACCCCCAAAACAGTGAGAAATTTGAATGCAGTTTCATTGAATAACATTTGAATTTTCCCAGAGGACGATATTCCTTCACAGGTGTTTCTTTTTATTTGCTCAAAGACTAAACTGAGAGTCTAATACGTCACAATTGTTTCTCCTAAAATTCTCTTATGAGAAATAGTCAAGTTCAGCAGGAGACGATGAGCCTAAACAGAGGTTCAGTCAGACCACTCTCATCTTATGCTACAAAAGCAATTTATTAGGACATATAGAAGTATGTTATTTAACAATTTATCTTTGGTGGAATGGCTAGTTCGGGGGGCTTCTACTCATCATACTGGTAAGTTGGTAAACACGTATGATAACTTAAATACAGTAATACGCATACATGTAATACCCATAATACGCAAGCAAAGGAAAACAACCCCCTGGCATCTCCCATCGCCTGCCTGAACTAACACTACCCTTAATTTTATCAAAATGTAAACAGTGTGAGTTTCTTTGGAGAGGTCTCTTTTAGATCTCAGTGAGAAACTTTGAGATGCATTAGAGTCTCTCTTTGTACATAAAGAGATCTAAAAGAGATCTCTCCCTGGGAAAAGAACAGATTCATTATTTTTTTACATTTTGATGGACCTGAGAAACAATTGTTTCCTCTGGGGGAGGTCTGTGTACACCAATGCTTTGGGGTGCCAGTTTGCATGCAAAACAAAGGCTTAACATTAAAGTGGACTTTACTGTGAACGGTAACTGCATGTATCCACGTCAGGCTAACTACAATGAGGTCCATCAAGGAGCATAGAAAACAAACAGAAGCCAGCCCGAAAAGGCAGTGTCTGTCAGCATCTGAGCCTTCAGGACGTAACACTAAAGGCTCGGACACAAGCACACAAGGGAAGGGAAGAGGTGTGCGGGGTTTCATCATACTGCTTGATGTGGTGTACGTTACATAGCCAGTCAAGAAATGGTGTGCGGGTAAATACAGAACCGGTTTATGAGTAATATTTACTCATTCGCTTTTTCAACTGTTGAAAATATGCAAAGTATACACAAAGGCTGGTAATACTGGAAATACCAAGAGGAACAGGCTAAACCTTTTAATAATATCTGTCCATATTTTTAACAAGTTAATGTAGGAGTATATATGGCAACTCGATGTTTTTACACCTGTCCAGTGTATGAAAAAAAAAAAAAAATGATGCCAAATTATCTCCTCGGGCCCCCCTTCCACCCCTAAAATAAAATCCACTTCGGAGACCCCCCAAATCATGTGACTCCTTATAAACACCGGTTGGGTGAGAAGTCAAATGTGTGATTTGTGTATAGACTTGCTCAGAACACGACTGATTATGTTTAAAATAAACAAAACTGGAATCGAACTACACTTGGATTGACTTGGTTGTGAGATTTTCACACAGCTTCACTACATTTCCCTGTTGGAACACAATCAAATTCTATCCTAACATATCATAAAGTGGAACAAGCATAATGTCCAGACAGTCATTGGTCAGTAAAAGATGGAGACCTGTGACACAGGCCCAGGCTTGCTAGCTGAATCACTGGACAGCGGTCTGTCCACATCCCTGATTCTGTCTCTCTCAGTTGGCTTCATGTCGATGGGTCCCGTCAAGCCGAGATTTATCAGCACCCCTCAGCGGGACCTCTTGAAACGGGAGAGATAGCCGAGATGGAGAGCCGGGACGTAGCAGGAGCAGAAAGAAGATAGGACAATTTCAGCAATCAGGGAAGAGTGACAGAGGGAGGGCGAGACCTCGGCGTGTTCGACGGTGATTGGAGACATCGCTTACACAAACAATGAGGCAGGGGAATGACAACGTCTTCTGCATGACGAGTGCGTCTGCGAAGGCTGTCCTCACACCGCGAAATGGCACTTTGAATCATCTTCACAACCCAGACACACACACACACACACACACACAAACAAAAACACAGAGATAAACGCACACACACACGGAGGTTTCACTTCGCATTTTCCAGCCCTCCGTCGCATACTGTAGGCTATAGCATGCCAGTACCGCAAAAGATAGACAGTAGGTTTACAGCGTTGTTTGTCACTCACCGTGCGAGCACTGTTCTCACTTGTGTGGTCCTTTCCAAGTGGTTTGTGATGCCACTATGAAGGCAACACATCCATCACAGTGAAAGCCGAGACGAGAGTTCAGTCTTTAGACTTTGAAAGTCGATTTTACTTTTACGCATTTTACGTACCGTGTGTCTGCCTTGCTACAAGCATGGGCTAAACAAACTGCATAAATTGTAGATAATCGCGTAGTTTTATTTTATATGTTCAATGCTATATCGCCATGTTCCTACTTACTGGATTTACTGCTACACTTAAACAGGAAAGAATCATTTCAGTATCGTAATTGAAACCTAGGTACTGTACATAATCTCAGCAAACTGCTCCACTATATATATATATATATATATATATATATATCAACCTCTTTAAATATATGCTGTGGAGATAGTGAAGATATTAGGATTGCAGTAATTACATTATGCATAAAGATATTTACTCGTGTCCAGTAGTGACTTTCAGTCAGTGAATGGTGTTAATTAACGTATCATTCAAACTGTGATTCGCTTGCTCAATGTTGCCTGGTGTGGCCCGGCGCTCACCGAAATGAACGACCGCTTTGGGCCGCTTTGAAGGCTGCACGTTTTGTCAGGCTTGACTGGCAAAAAAACCAAAACGCAGATCAGAACGTGGTTGAACGTGGTTGTGAGGCAATACAGGAAAGATGTAGAAGCTGAACGGGCGATAAACAAAGGCCGGTGTAATTCCACAGGTGAAGCGCGTCGTTCTGACGATAATCTTCTATTCGAGTAGCAAACAAGAACATGGAGAATCCGAGCTGGTATGAAAGACCAATGATCTGACAGGAACTGTCTGTCAGGCCACAGTATATATACACAGGTGATGATGATGAGGAACAGGTGAGTAATTGCTTGCAATGAATTGGAGGCCACGCCCACACAGGTTGCATGGCGACCTGTTCAGATGAGACAGGAAGCAAAAACACACAACCAAATAGGCAGAGACTGGAGCTAGCGATTCCTGACACGTTTAGTTTGAAACAAAAACAAGGTTTTTGCTGCCCTGGATTCAACAACACGGGTAACTCAAGAAACAAATTGAGAAGTGTACGTTTAACGTGCTTCCGTATCATTTACTGTATAGATACTTTACCTGTTTGACACTGAAATCTATGAGGTTATTCTCATTCACCGGGGACCAAGGATTGTTAGGATAACACATTACCATGTATGTATGTTTCCGAGAAAGAATGGAACCCAATGAAGCCTAACACAAAAAAAAAGAAACATTTGATTAATTTAATACAGCAGCCACCAAATTGAAGATTTAATACTGAACATCAGCATGTGGACTTTAAGCTAAAGAGGTTTTACTGAAGTTCAAAATCACTTTGAGTCTTTCCGTTAGAAAGATGGTCCTTTGCGCTATCTTTCTCCAACCCCTTCCTCCGCTTGTCTCTTTGACATAGAGACAAAAAAGTCTTGTAGACTCTATGTACGAGACCTTTTCTCTCTCTTACCAAAAGTAAATGGTTTTGACAACTCGCTGGTCTGTGGCCATTCACAGCACTGTTCATTCATTTGCCTTCCCATTAGACTAATGTGATTTTACACAGTGGCTACCGAGATCAGTGAACTGAGCAGGCCCGCATCTTGCAACCAGAACATCCAACAGGTTTGGGGTTAGCCATGGCCGGCACGTCAAGCTAATGGGGGGTTTGCTGAAATAGTTATTCCAAACGCCTGCAGTGATAACAACAGCAAAACAACATAGTGACAGCACACAATCTAGCCTTCTTTGTCACTTTTGAGTTGAAACTAAAACTAAATCGATCCTACGGTAGAAAGGCCGTGGCTTAGGGTTGGAACATTCTCCTTGAGGCTGTCAGAGTCGGTGCCGCCGTATAAATCATTTATTTATCATTTATTTTCCAGTTTTATTCTTCATGGGTTTACTGTTCTAATCTTATCGTCACTCAGACAGTACGTTCAATATGTCAGTATTATGGCATAACACAGCAGTATGAATATTGTGTTACATTCAATGTTTTTGTTTTTTCATGTTTTTTTAACAGGGAATTTAAAACGATCCTAATAAGTTGACGACAGGCACACTTTGGTAAAAGACAAAGGGAGACATGTCTGTGTCATTCAGTGTTAAGGGACTTTATAGAAGGCCATCCTAGAGTGTGTTTGTTATATTTCCACAGCCATGTACCACACGGCGTACTGCGAAAGCTGTCCCCGGTCTGACACACACGTCCTCCTCAGGTGCTCTAAGACACACACCGTCAGCCATGCAATCCACCGTGTTCTGCCGCCGGGCTAATAAATGGCTTGTGTCAGAGTCAGTGTCAGTCTATTGGGTTGCTCATTTTGAGCAGCTCTGGGAGGCTTGGAGAGGAGCTCTGCGTTCTCCACCGCTCTGCTCGGCGGCGGGCAAAGTCCTGACTTTATTGATTTCGTTCTTCAGTGCTCTTTGTCAAAACATCCAACCGCAGACCTTAAAGACCTCCGCGGTTGCCAAGACATCTAGAGCCACACACAGGTCTCCTTATAAACTCCAACACTTTGTTGTCGAGGGGAGGGGGGCACCTCTCTCTCTCTCTCTCTCTCTCTCTCTCTCTCTCTCTCGCTCTCTCTCACTCACTCTCTCTCTCTCACTCTCTCTCTCTGTCTCTCTCCCCTCTGACACAGAGAAAATATTATACACTGACTGGCTCCCATTGAATCCACGTTGTGATTCATCGCCCAATTTCAAACTGCCAAGCGGCTAAATTGCACCAGGTCTGCCAAAATTCATCCCGAGAACACGCAGGAGATGTGACAAATTAAATGTCATCGCGGCACAGTGGAAAACTTTCACCTCTCATCAGCACAGAATACGCTCGCTTTATTCCCTACTGATGGATGGTGGCCCGGGGCTATACTTAACCTACTTAGTAATGTCGTGTGCGGCAGAATGTGTTTACTTTTGAAAAATAGTGAGAAAACACAAACTCTATCAGAGCTTGACGTCGACACATTCTTCCTCCAAATAAAGTGGCTTTTTATGTTGATGCAGGAATGAGTTTTCCCCCTCATCAGGCCTGTTTGCTGTAGATCATGTAAAGACTGGTGCTGGGATAATGTGGGCTACAGGAGAGACAGACAGTGCTATCCAGATGGCAGCAGATCATCTGTTAGGTCCTCAATATCTGGCTGGTTCACAAGATGGGAGGGGTTATGTTATTATTATTAGTGGTAAATTCATCATTATTAGTGGTGGCATCAGTAGCCCAGCAGTAAAAGCAGGCTGGTATTGATACTCTGTATTTCACGTACAAGGACATGATTAATGATTAATAATAATAATAATAATAATATTGTAATAGTAATATTATCATTATCATCATTATCATGAACTTGGCGTGAAAAGAGTCGCCATCTGAAAGAATAATAATAAGAAACAATAAGTCTTCTTCATATACAGTAAGCACATTAAATAATATTACAAATATTTAAATAAATAAATAAATATAATAATAATAATCCATATTAATATATGTGTGTGCTAATTGTTACGGTTATTCTTACGGTTCTAGTTATTCTTGGCGTTCTTTGAGGTGGTGACTGCACGCCAAGTCCAAGTTTCACCAAGGCTGTTCGGAGCGCACGTTTCAGAAGATAAGGGCGCATTATTGAGCATGAGAGCAAGGGGGGGGGGGGGAGGAGGTGTGTTTGGGGGGGGGGGGGGGGGTTTGGGGGGGGGGGACAATG
>JAODLI010000021.1:4362652-4389449 GCA_027575585.1 Percopsis omiscomaycus
GGGCAACACAAAGGGCAGAAGCAGCTGATCACAACCAGGAAACGTGCCACAAGACATTCCTCTGTACTGTACTGCGGGGGGTGTGAGCAAAACTCACCGTTTTGCTGTCGTCGTTGCTCAACGTCGGGTCCTTGTAGTTGGGGCCGGGCAGCGCAGGGAAGTCCTCGTTGTGGATGGAGAAATCCTGCGTCTGTTCAGTTGATGGTTTTGTCACCATGCCGACTTGTGAGGAAGCAGTGTGAGGAGAGTGAAGTCGAGATGAGATTTTGCAGTGTGTAATAAGCAGTGAGTCAAAACTAACTTTCAAAAAAAAATGAAAAAATTGTCAATATCTGCCGTTCCTCCTGACTGAGAGGTTCATGAGCCCTATCCAAAAGTTGATAGCCAGTTCTTAAGGGCGCCTACTGCAAATTGCTTGGCTCTGAAAAGGGCAGACTCTCTCCAGCCTATGGCCCTACCGTAGGGAGCCCTTCCAGCTAGCGGGTTGAGCAGCGGCGTTGGGTTTCCGGTCCCTTCTCTCCGACTCCTGTCTGCTAACGCAGGGAAGTCAGACAGATCCAGCCCTGTAACGTTTTCACTTCCATCTGTGAAAACAGGAGCAGTAAACAGCGCGGTGAATAGAAAGACAAACCTCCGCACCGCCATTCATGTTTAAATAAGGTGAAAACGATCAATTCAAAATAAGAGATTAGAAGCGATGATCAGTGCAAGAGAACAAAGGAAGGTTGGTTAGAGTGAATCATGGTAGAACAAAATAGCCATTTCACAGCAATAAAACGTGGGCTTGTCTCCACACACAAAAACAAAGTGAATGAAAGGCACCGACCTGTGCCATTGAAGATGTTGCTCGATATAGAATTGTTCATTCCGTACGCCTGATTACGATTCATTCCAAATCCCGACATGCTGCAGAGACAGAGAAAAGAAACAGGACAGCGGGCCCCAGGTGAATCACTGTTCAACCGCCGACCAGGACTTTAGCCGCGCGCGCGCACGGACGCGTCAGCGGGGGCTACCTGTTTATAGTGAAGGGCTGGCGTGCTGGCTGCTGTTTTGGCATACAGATGATGCTGGGGGAGCTGCGGTTAGGACTACCCAGCCCGGAGCTGCCCATGCTGTTGGTCCTGCCAGTCATCCCGATGCCCTGGCCAACCTGGGAGTGGTTGAGCATGCTCCTCGAGTTCATCGGCAAGGTCCCCCTACGGAAACACGGAGCAGCCTTAGTTGGTGTCGAGTCAACAAGCACGGGGGGGGAGGGCTTGTTAAACTGTTGTGGGGGTTGGGACCCTACAAGAGGGGTCCCCAGGTAACTATATATTCAAAATAATGGTTTATTTTCATGTCGTTACTATTGTTATTTTTTAAATAAATGCATTATTCGTTACATTTGTACAGCAATAAGAAGTTACATTTAGCGGACGCTTCTACTCAAAGCAGCAGTGAGTCACAGTTGCAATGGCAACTGTGACTTACTTCCACTCTCTCTACAGTTGCAATGGCAACTGTAGAGAGAGTGGAAGTTGTGGGGAACGATGTTTGAGAACCACTGAACTAGCACAACCAAGAAGTATTAGGATTGGCATAAGTAAATCCCATTCATGGAATGTATACTGTGTCTGTTACGTGTGTGTGTGTGTGTGTATAAATGTGCAATAAGAAATGTGGACGCAAATGCAAACTTACACACACCTGCTTGGAGATGGAGGGGTGTGGAGGGACATGGAGGGTACCCCCGTTGTAGGGGTGATATGACTGGGTAGCTGGGTGCCTTGCGTTAAATTGCGATTTAACTGAGGAGTATTATTGCCCATGCCCCTTATCGAGAAGCCGAGTGCACCTGCAGTAGAAAGTAAGAGGCAACGAAGAAGTAGAGTGAATCAACACAAAACAAACACCACCGCTATGCAAAGGGGGCTATTGTTGCAGTACTCCATACTGTAAATCTAAACTGAATTGCAATAGATTCTCTCCTAAGGTTACTCCTACGCCAATGTTACACAACACAATAGGTGGCAATGTGTCAATGTTGTGTTACTTTAAGAACAAATAGAGAATTGTAAATGCTCACTTTGTGGACCATACAAACTTGCACCAAGCTGCGACAGTTGACCTGACGAAGATGGTGAAGGAGACGAATGCATCTGAGGGAGAACACATAATAGAATTAGTATCTTGTATTTGTGGTTAACTTATGCTGGAAGGTAAGGTGCATGCATATTGAAGACATGAACTCACGTCCTTTTCCGATCGATGTGAGAACATCGACGGTTGGCTGTAGTACATGCCTTCATCAGAAAAGTCGTTGTCGACTACGTCAAACTCTACAAACTTCTTTCTAGAACCGAACATCCCTTTCGTCACCTGTACAAAGACACAACAGTGGTTATAACGCTGTTATGAAAACAGATTCCAGCCACCGGACAAAGAAGTGGATTACGGTAGACAAACTCTGTTATAGGGACTAGTCATAGATCGACTCTTTCTTGTTGACACGGGGACTATTTCTATAAACCCTGCTTCGGGGATAAATAACAGAGCGTTTCAGTTAGCACAGTCCCTAACATTGGTATATAAATCCAGGACTCATCTGCTTACAAGCGAATTAGCTTGCTTCTTGTTCATCTTGTAGCGTTACTTCATTGGATAACATGCCTATTTGGGGCAAGCAAACAAGGGCCAGCTGAAAAACCGTGTTATGAAGAATAACAATGGGGTGCATTAAGGCATTAGCAATGCTATTTCCTCCGCTAACGCTACTTAGCTAATTCCCTAGCTAACATTAGCTGGGTATTTGCAGTGTCTATGTGTTAGCCTAGCTAGCTAGCGTCCGTTAGCAAGTGGACTAACATAACGTTAGTATACGTAAGGTAAGGCATACGTATTGTATATGTCTGTCAGATTATGTGTACAAACATATGCATGTGCTCAATACAGTTTTATTCCAATCCAAAAGTAGCAGCCACTAACAGTTAGCAGCCTGTAATTCGGGCCTTCGCAGCCTCCATGTATCCTCGGACAGCTGTCCGTTTTCTCGTCTCAATTTACGCTCGGTTTGCAGCCAACACAAGCTAAAGCAGGAGATAGAAACGCTTGGATTTCACATCCACTAATCGTCCCATAACCACATGGAGAAATCCGTAAAGAAACGTGTTTCATCCTAAAGCGTTAAAATACCCCCAAAACACTTTTATGTGAGGGGAAATAACAGAAATCCTCACCGCATTAATTTTCCTTCTCTTCGTTAGATCCAAGATGGCTGTGTGTATTCTCAATCGAGAAAAGAATAGCCTTTACCCTCTGACCTTAGAACCTGCTAGCCATTTCCGTACACAAAGTGAAGATGTCTGGAAGTATATTTTTCTAAAAGCACTGTTCCAGAAAAATAAATGTGTCCCTGCTAGAAATAACCTAGTCTGAAACAAATAATGTTAACGAACGTGAACAGTGACATCAGATGTTACACCACCCCCTCCTTCCTTTGATTATAATGTTTCTTTCAACATGTAACCTTTTGGAATGTAGTTCAACCAACATGGAGATTTCCCCTCCCTGTATATAATACATTATACATAATTTCATAGATAAATACTGGCAACTATGTTCAGTGTATTGGCAGTATCTGGGTCTCAGGCCCAATTTAAGAATATTATATTTATAATTGTCTCACAAATGTGTTCTCCTAAATGTACACAAGTCATGGCACAAATTAAGGAAGGTTAAACTGTAATGTAGAAAACCACAATACCTCGCCACTTTTTTTTCAAATTGTTAAATTTAAACACAATTCTCACTGTCTACTATAAGACTAGTAATACTGCAATATTTAATACTGATGTTAACAGTGGAACAAGGTTTTGTATTCCCTATCAGTATGAGCTGCAGTCAGCAGGCCTAAGTGTCTCAGAAGAAGCACACAAGTGCTAAAAAAAAAAAAAAGGAATGGCAGCGCCGATAAAGAAAATAAAATTCCTGCTCAGTTTAATCTGGTTTGCAAGTGAAGTAGCTCAATGAGCGTATGTGAGATAGCAGGGACAAATCATGCCACGCAGCAGGTTGGCATTATATTCTGAAAGGATATACTATCCATAGATTTTCTTTAATTGGACATTCCAATACCAAAATGTAATAATATAGACATAAAATACAATGTACTATACATACAAAGCAGGCAGCTATGCATCCCATTTATCCACTATAATGCATTTGGGGCTCTGAAATGTGAGTGTTGACTGTGTGAGTGTTGATTTTTCATCACACAGCATGTGGCTTGAACTCCAACATTCTTGTGTCCATTTAGGTTTTGGACTGAAAATGCACAACATGCCAGCCGCTCAAACAATGTGATGCTGACAAAACACAGGCCCGCTCTGGCATACAGCCCCCCCCCCCCCACCACTTTCACCATCAGCCTGATATGCCTCTTTACATTTTTGGTGAAGGCCTGTACACCATTTTCCACTCGCTTCTGCAAACGCCGAATGTAATGAAACTATTGACTCAACTGCAGGGCCTAAACACCCAATACAGTGCTAGGTCACCCAAAACCACTGGAAATGGATTACAAGATTGCCCGACACAACGGTCCTCTTGTGGGGCTCTGATAAAGGCCCGAGACAGAAGCGCTGCCTGGGCAGTGCAAAAGGAACATAGAGGAGTGGAGCTTTGCTCTTCCATCGCAAAGCTCCACTTATGCTTATCCACGGCACTCTGAACCCCACACGTTACCCCCTCCCCATCTCCCTCTCCTACCACTGTCATGTTTGAGGAGAAAGGAGAAAGTGATTAGGCACATGGGGAGGAGGGAGCAGCCAGTGGTTGCTATTGCCTGAGAGTAAGGGCAAAGCCCAAAGCCACCAAGGGATAGCTAGAGGAGCGCACAGGGACCTTCTACACGGGAATGTATCACATATTCTCCTCATTAGGCTGGATAAACAAATGGGTGAAGCCGGCCGTCATGGACAAGCTTTAGATAGAAGGTAAAGTAAAAAGGCGTTTTTAAATAGGACGATACAGAATGTTCTTCTGTGAAACATCTGCGCTAAAATGGTGAAATAATGATGCATGTTACTGTAGTAATTACTCATGTTAATTACGAATTTGTTTTTTCTTCAGCGCACCCTTATTCTGTTATGCTAAACTTATGCGAAAGTGATCAGTGGGGCATTAGTGACTGAGCAGTATGGGGAATGCCATGCGAGGTGTAATAGCCTTCATCCCATCAGAACGCTGCCAGCGCTTCTTAGTCGGGGACTTGAAGGAAATGCCACCGGACCGGACTTTAGACCTGAGCTGCAGACAGCTTCGTCGACTCCCTGTGGCTGCCTGTGTGTTTGATGAGATGGTGAAGCTCTATCTGAGTGACAACAATCTTAGTACCTTACCAGTTGAACTGCAGAAACTGAGGAAACTACAGCTTCTGGCACTTGACTTTAACTGTTTTGAGGAGCTCCCTGCAGCTGTTTGTAGGCTAACCCAACTAAATATCCTTTACCTGGGTAACAACAGGCTTTACAGACTCCCCAGAGAACTGAAACAGCTTAAGGATGTTAATACTCTGTGGCTGGAGACTAACGGTTTCACAGAGTTCCCCAAGGTGGTCTGTGAGCTCCCTAATCTGAAGACCTTGCACCTCGGTTACAACCAGATACGCAGTTTACCTATGGAACTACGCGGTCTGGAAGAGCTACGGAGTATCTGGCTGGCAGGAAACCAGCTGAGTGAGTTCCCACCAGTTTTGCTGGAAATGAACTTTTTAGCCGTAATTGATGTGGACCGCAACAAAATCCGTCACTTTCCAGGTTTGTCCCACCTACAGGGGTTGAAACTCATCATCTATGACCATAACCCCTGTGTAAATGCCCCGGTGGTGGGAGAGGGAGTTCGCAGGGTTGGGCGTTGGGCAGACAGCTCAGATGATGAGGAGGATGATGAAGGCTCAAAACCAGTGTGTGGCATTACTGCAGAAGTCCCGGATATGGCCAATGAGGGGGGGGGATTAGACCCAGGAACAAGATGACCTTCCGTGGTTGGACGCACCAGAAGAGAACGTCACGTAACTGGAACACTTAAGTGGAGAGGCACTGCTACACTATCGTCAGATGGCATTTTCCCCAAATATGGTAATGGAAGACTGATCGTGGACATGGAAATGAAAGACAAAGTTTTATGTATTTAATGGTGTCTGCCACAGTAAGGCATCTGGAGGATTTATCAAGCTAAATTCAATAGTTGATGATTACATGAACAAAAAGACTATGTTTACAGTAAAGTACAGGGTCACAGTACAGGGTTGAAATAGCACATTGAATCTGATTTTTGGATGTAAGGTAGCCAGGATTAAATTCTTCCTAAGGGACTCTCAGGCACAGCTTCAAGATGATTTTTAAAAGAACATATGTTTAAAACCTGTTTTGATACAGGTATATGCATGCATTGTTCCAAGTATTGTATTTTTTATGTTTGACATTTAAAATCTATAAACAGCATATACTCAAATGTTATGTAAGCTTCATTTCATTCATCCACTTCATTCATAATAATAAATCATATTAAACCAGGATGTGAGAAGATGTCTGTACCTGCCAGGCTAAATACAGTAAGGTATTTCATTAATACATATGATGGATAGCTGAAGTGAAGTCAACCTGCATTCCTTATCCAGACCAATGCATAATTAATCCAGTAGATTGGGTTTGTGGCTTTGAAAAAAGAAGGCTAATGGCCCCACACAATGAGTTTGATTTAAAACACTAAAAAAAACTTTGTTATATATATATATTAGATCATTTGAAAAAATATGAATGCTTTTTTTCCCCTTTTATGCAAATGCATGTTGACTGAAGTACTGTATATAGGAGTGTTAATTTTAATTTGGCAAAAAGTGCACATAAGCAATTGGTCATGTATACAAGCCCAAATGTCATTCTGCATGTGTGGCAGTGAATCTCCGACTTATAACCTAATAGGGAATATAGTATACTGTACATTATTAACTCAAAAATTAACAAATACATCCTTCTTAATTAAGCCTGCAGATTTGCCAATTAATGTATCTTAGTATGGCAGAGATTGCACAATTTTTATTTAAAAGGAAAACAAATGTTGCTTTTTTAATAGCTATAGCAGCCAGTTGTTCTTTGGTTTTATTAGTTTTATAAATGCTGGCATTGAGAGACCACCCTGATCTCGCCTATATAATTTCACTCTGCTACATCAGTCTGGAAAAACCCTCCATTGAAAACTGTCAATCACCAAAGCAAGAAGCGCCTGTGAAATCCTCATGTTTCTTGTTCTAATCAACCGAAAAAGATTGTCATGTTTGTTGCTTCCGATTGGTTGAAGGTGGTCCAATCGCCTGTTAATAAAACCTGACTAAAGACTGTATCGCAAACAATTGAATGTTTCCAGACTGACCAATGAATGGAATTATCTCAGGATAGTCTCACCGGGCTATAAAAGCACCTATAATGAAGATAATAACAGTGTGGTGCCCAAATAATAGAACTTTTATTTTGTAGCAAATGTAGCAAAGCACAAATAGCAGTGTGGCACATGTACTTGGAGTAACAGAAAGCAAGAGGGTACAATGGTGCATTCTATGTCTTATCTTCTAATAGCTTTGGTAGTAAAACAAAACCAAAACTATTAAAAAGATAAAACTAATTGCGCAAAGCCTAAAAATATTTGCAGAACCTTCACGTACCTTCTAATGTAGGCATTAAAACACAAGCTCTGTGACTATACTTAGCTTACGCCACAATCGCCTACACCCCCCAAATGACTAGAACAACTGTCCTAGGTAAATATAATAATATAAATAAGTTTACATTCCAAAATGACTATATGTTCAATTAAATAAAATGAGTTCAGTATACAAATGTACAATTGTACTTGCTTCAAACATGCATTAAGCCATCTTATTCCAGTAACTAGTTTATCCAATCTAGCAAAATAGGAGAATACTCCTAAAAGCAACAGCTGGTTTAATCCATGAGAATATGAAGCAAGTACACAATCTTGTGCACTCGGTGGGTTATTTTACAAAAGAAACCAAAGAAAATAAAATGCTAATCACCTGAGCAGATGAAACTGATATTTTAGTTAATGATAGTACTTATCATCCTAAAGTAGACTGAAGTTAAATACCAGGCTTTTTTCACCTCCTCATTTAACACATAAAATACATTGTACAGTCCCCTTGACAATACCTGGGGAATAGATAAAGGTACAACTAAAAACCTTAGGGTAAGATCTACATGGTCACAGGTATTGAATGGAAAAATGGGCAGTGACGGAATGAATAAATCAACTCAATGTATTACTGATGTTGTAGGAGTCAAGTCATTGTTGAGAACACTAACAAAACAACCTCTGTACTTGCAAGGTCAATAAGTATAGCAAATGCAATACATTGCACATTTCCTTTATGGTATAGACCCACGCAAAACATTTTCTTGGAAGTAAGGCGAACAAAGGTGTCTTTTCAAGTGCCGTTCCAAATCTAATAGCTCTGAAAAGATGGCCGCAGCGTGCACAAGTCTCCTAATCAGGTGTGATTAGAAGCTAAATCTGCACAATCCCTTGTGCGTTTTCTCTTACAAGGCTATCCTGTATCACTGATCTCTCGGCAATGAGTTATCGCAGACATCAGAGACACAGACGTCACCCACACAAATGAGTGAATTCAACGGGACCAACAGTTGAACTGAGAGATAGACGATCTAAAGAGTATAGCTAATAGGATGTATAGAGTGTAAAAATGTGACAGATACAATAGCATAGCAAAACACCACAGGAGTTACTGTGTCTAAGACAAGGTGCTACACACTACCATAAAAAGTAGCCCAGAATAGAGGTTAAAATTAGGTAAACAAGTATTCAAGACCTGACAATAAAGGAAATACTTCCCTAGCCATGTGGATTTGTCCTAAACTAATGACATTGGTTAGTTTGAGGCTACTAATATATGCCCCATTTCGATCTACAGGTATATGTAGAAGAAATGGAGGGATTATTTGATAGCATATAGATGGTGGTGTTACAGGCTCATCCAGGGCCCAGGTCGTTGTCGGAGAGTTGTCTCACCCTGGTGAATCAGCTGGAGTCTCTCAGACAGGATTTCTTGGTTTTCCTGCCCTTCAGGCGCCTTGAAGACAACACCCCCCTCATCGTCTTTCTCAGCAGTCCCAGGGTCATCTAGCCTCTCTAAGGACTCCTTTGTTGAGGGCTCGGGTACAGTGTCATTTCCCTGGAAATCAGATGGTTCATTGATAGAACCAATCACAGTAGGAAGGTCTTTCTGTGAAGACACAGATTCCAGGCGTTTCCGAGCCTCCTCTCTCCTTTGCTTAAAGCGGGCATTGTCTCCCATCATAACCCTAACTCTTACTTGCTCCGGAGGGTAGAGCCCCCCCCAGATATACTGCAGGTAGCTGAAGAGGACAATGACACTGAGGAAGGCAAAGTTACTGGCCACACCGATCATTGCAGACAATACTGGGAAGTTGTAGAGGACATATCTTATGCCAGTAAAATAAGCATGGATGCGGAGCTGGGCTGAATATATCTGCACTCGTTTAGACTGAATCTCAATGACAGCGCCAATGGTGGGTTGATAAGCGTTGGTCTTGAAGTCTGAGAAGAGTTCAACGTTGACAAGTTGCTTCTGCTCTGCCATTCCGATTATCAGAAGAGGTGAAAACAACAGAGTGCTTAGGGTCTGTAGAAGGCCAGAGCGGTAATGGAGCATTGCGGAGCGCGCCACAGATGAAACGGTTTCACCACCCTTGGAATAGCAATACATTTTAATCATGAACATACCCAGCTGCTCATTGACTGGAGACTCTGGCATTTCTAATTCCAAAGATATTCTATATGGCTGACCAAAAGCCAATGCCTGGCCTCTTCCATTCGTAATGAATGAGATGTTGGCGGTTGGAAATGAACAAAGAACGGAATCACCTGCATCACAGTCAGACCTGTAGTAGTAGTGGACCGGCGTGGAGAAGCTGACAGTGGGCATGTAAGAGTAATAGAAGCTTCCGTAGAGAAAGATGGACACCCAAAGCAGGAGAACAAGAACACAAAATAGGATAGCAGCCTGAAGCAGAGTCTTACGGGCTTTGAGGAGAGTAACAGCTGCCACATCTTGCAACCATAGCAGAACTGGTCCCGTCATACCCCCCATTGTATCTGTATCCGTCTCTTCTCTATAGTCTCATACGTTATCCAGATTTGAGGTTCAGCAGCTGCATCTTTAGGCTCTCTCTGAAGTTAATCTCTTACTTCTGGACTTGGCCCATTCATATATATGGGTGGCTCCACTGGCAAGCCTGTTAGATTTTCCACCACCCTCATCCATAGGTCTTGCGATCAATGACACACATAATCCACTGCAGCAATATATTGCCTGCGAACCAAGGCCAGGTTGAAACTGATATCAAATACGTTTTTTTTCTCGTTTCTCGTCTTTTCCCACGGGTGTTCTCATAAGGCTGTGGATTTGGAAAGGCTAGTCAACACAACTATCCGCAGCCCGATAACAAGCAACCGTACCGTAGATCAATAACATCCGCAACGCACGCCGTTTGACCCGGATATTAATGGACTCCTTTAGGCAGCTAGACGAAGCAGCCGCAGCGAGTCACAACGCCCTGGATTAAACGACAACAAGGCAGAAGACCTGCTTGACAGGGATGGGAAAGAAAACTCGTCTTGTAGGAGGAACTGTCGGACGGAGAACAATACTGCAGCTTTCACCGCCAGGGCTGCGCAGCGGGACGGGCGCAGGGTCCGGGTCTGAAGGTAAACGTGAATGCTAACGGATGTGTTAGCTAGCCTGAGAGCTAACGGTCCTTGTGTTCGGGTGAGAAGCAACGAGGCCATACGTAATCCTCCATTCACTTATTTGAACTGTTGGCGTTCTTCGCTACAAATTCATAGTTAAATATTTAGTGCACGAAATGCGTTGGTCTAGTGTAGCGAACTCAAACAACGGTTAATTTATCCGCATCTAGCAATGCAACGTAGCCAGTCAGCCGTCTGGGTTAAATCGCTAGTTTGCAAGCTAGGCTAGTCCAATTAGCCTTTTAGCATTTTTTTTGTTTGGGTTGATTAGCCTATTTGTGGTTTATTTAATTAACTACATGTATGTATCGCTCTCTTCGCAATCTTACATCGTTATTTATCTTGGTGTAATGTCATTTTCAGACGAGCAAGAAGGCGACGGGTACAGATTTCAGAGAGAAAGAACCACAAATATGAAGGGCCCAACACTGAAGGCAACAGGTACGTTTTGTGTGTGTGTGATGATTTAGTACTGCTAGGGTATTCCTTCATTTTCTTAGTTTTTTTTTTTAACGCAAACTCAAAGATAAAAAAGCTTTTCTGTAATCACAAAATTATAAATTTGGTTTTTAATTTATAGAAGGGTTGTCCCTCCTTGGAGCCTACGAGGACAGTGATGATGAAGAAACCGGAGAGTCCCAGTATCCAGCATCAAAGGCTCAACACATGTCGGCAGACATTGACAGCACATTAGCCAACTTCATGGCTGTACGTATTATTTGTTGTCTATTGAAAAGGTCCGCATGTACCTTTACTGAGGTAAAGGTACTTGCTAATTTCTAATTATTAATTACTAATTTCTTGTACAGGAAATTGATGCAATTACTACGCAGCCAAGTGCAGATGAACCCACATCTTCTGCCCCATCCACCATCCCACCTAAACCTGACGTTGCTCAGCAAGCGGGACAGGATCCACGAGGCACTGGGGCCGAGTTCCAATATGACACCCAGTATTCATTAGCTGGAGGTAACTCTCTCTAAACTTAAATTTGCCATAGCTAAATTAGCTCATTTTTTGTAGTTTTCTAATAATTGTAATGCTTTGAAATGATACACAGTGAATTAATCGCACACGTTTCATTAAGGACGGCAACACAAAATTATCTTTGTCGTAAGAGCATATGATTTTCGCTATGAATAAGTATAAGTAAAATAACTTGCCTCGATCCTTCTGCGGTTCCTTTTACACTGCAAGTTTGTAAGACAAACAAGGCTATCTACCAAACCTGCTAGTGTGCACCAGAGTGTGTCCCCTGTGTTTTGTACCCAAAACAGCCCCACTAGAACATTATACAGGTGGCGGAAAATGTAATTCAAGTAAGTGGAAGGATGTAACCACCATGGGAATGGGTCAAAGGATTAAACTAGGACATTTTCAAAATGCCTAATTAATACTGTATACAACAAAAGAACACACTTAACACGCACAGCATGAATGTCATCATTTGGCTGGCTCATGTTTATTCTTCAACGTGGTGTATATCCTACATTCCCCTGTAGTTTTCTAAACTTGTCAGGACATCTGAGATTGTGGATGACAGTTGGTCTTATCCACACCATTTTTTTTTTCTGGATACGTTGTCCCGCCCAAATCCCTCATCCGTGTCCCCTGATTCCAGCGGGTGTTGAGATGGGCGACTGGCAGGAGGTTTGGGATGATAACTCCGGCTGTTATTACTACTGGAACACGCTGACCAACGAGGTGTTATGGGAGCTACCTCATTACCTGGCTGACCAGATGCAGGGCCTGCCACAGTGTGCCAATAGGTACAAACCCACCTCCTGTATCCCATAATAGCCATTTCCAATGACTGTTGCATCAAAATGGGTACCGAAAGTCTAATTTCCTAACTTTTCACTGCAGTGCCACTGTCAATGGAAACGGTACAGCGCAAGTAGATTATTGCAAGGAGGAAAACACTGTATCTGCTACTGCCCCGACACCAAAGAGGGAGGCAAAAGTGAAGGTAAGTTTAAACAGTAGATCTTGATTCTGTTCTGTGTTTGTCTAAATAGATGGGCTCCAATTTTAACCTCTTATACTTGTGCTGTTGCAAAAGGAGGTGATGGAGAGTGTTGTGGCCCTCACCAGCCAAGAGGAGGAGCGCTGTGGTGTGGCCGCCTCTCTCCTCGGGCCCCTCATCCCCCCCGAAGTGAAGGAGGCCGAGGAGAAGTGGAGGAAAAGGTTGATCGGGGGCGTGGAGGAGCGGCAGAACAGCGTGGAGTCGGACAGCGAGGCCGGTCGCCTTCCAGGATCCCCCTCTATGCCTCTGCGTGAGCCAGAGGCGCCCGCCGCCGGCCAGAAAGACGGACACAGCAAGAATAAGTCTGAGGAGAACTCGGACGCTGAGCCGGAGACGGAAGAAGACACCATGGAACTGGAGCTGGCTCTGGAGAGGAAAAAGGTCTGCTCAGGTCACGTGCTGTGCTGTGTCCTCGACACCTGAACTGGGCCATGAATTTGCTCTTGTATATTTAGTGTTGCCGTACAAAATGGGTTGCAAATGAAAATCAGTCCCTAACTTATAACCTCTGACTCCCAGGCTGAGCTGCGGGCTCTGGAGGAGGGTGACGGGAGTGCAGGTGGGTCCAGTCCCTGTTCAGAGACGAGCCAGGAAGCCTCCGGTGCTCTTGGCCTTCTTCAGAAGAAAGCCCGGTGGAAGACCGCCTTCATCCGTGCACCCAGCCCAGACTCCACCAGCTCGGACACACAGGAGAACACAGAAACAGGTCAGCCTGCAGGACTGTACGCTCCTAGCAGCGAGGTGGTGTAGGCAGCCGCCTTGAAGGGGAAGTGTGTGAGATCTTAGGGCTGTGATTAAAAAAAAAAATCGATACAGCAATATATTGCGATATACTACATCGATTTTCCAGCTCAAAAATCGATTCTTTAAAATAAAAAAATATTTTTAATTTGTGTGTGTGAAGATTCTACTTTTAAACGGTGTGTGAACTACAACTACTAGATGTCGCAGTACGGCTAGTTGCCTAGAAATGACGGCCCCCATTTCTGGTAGAGTGAAATATGAATGCAGCTGACAAAATTACTGCAGCTCCTTCATTAAAAATATAAAGCCGATGTGTGGTATTTCAGCTCTGTTTTTATTTTTACTATGTGGAATATCGCAATATGTATTGTATCGTGACCCTTGTATTGTGATATGTATCGTATTGTGAGGTCCTTGCCAAAACCCAGCCTCAGTGAGATCTAGTATCGGAAGTGAAACCTAATGGCTTTTGTAGCGTTTCATGAAATCCCTGTTTACAGGAGCTACTAAACATCGCCATTCTGTCTCGGTACACACAGTTTGACAAAGTGTGTGGGTGTTTTACGGGGACCCCCTTTCTTTCAAATTGCACGGACAAATAACCAAAAAGGGTTAGACTGTCGTTTTTCAGCATGATATTTTCATACCAATGTGCATTAAATGTTATTACACGCAAACTTCCTTTTGATACCTTAAATCACACAAAGCTACCTGCAACTTCCCAAAGGGAAGAAAATAGAACTGATTTCTGGATTAACCAGAAACAACTTAGGTCCCTACAGGGTTCTAGAGACTGACAATATTGTATTTGTGGCTTGAATATTGTGATGAAATAGGATCGTGGCCTCTAATAACAATAACAACCGCCTACATTAGTTGAAGTATTTGCATCCGCCTTTGTCTTGTAGCACTTCCTAAAGCTCCAGAGCAGGCTACAGAAGTGGAGGAAACGGACGCTGATAAAACGGAGGGGAAACCTGTTTCCAAACCTTTGGCGAAGGAGGAGGTCGAAACACCAGAGCTCAAGGTAATGGCGGAAAATAAAAAATAACCCACAGTAATTGTAATGTGATTTTCAACGCACTGCCATGACACCGTTTTATGTTTATTTGAAGTTTCAGATTGGAGAACTAGCTAACACCTTAACTAGCAAGATGGAGTTCCTTGGGATAAACAAAAAAGCAATCTCAAACTTTCAGCTACTTCTGCTACAGACAGAGGTGAGAACGACATCTTTTTACTATATGCTGTAAACGTTATCTTGCTTCCAGTGGTAGCTATCACATGGTGACTGATAAAATATTAAACACTTAATTTTGTTTCATACCATTTTGCACACAGCCTCAGGATGATGTTTAATATTTAAAATTCTCATTATAATCCATCACTAGGTGTCATTCTGGAAGCTCGGTGTAATTATTTTAGTGTTACTTATCCATCTTTTGGGTCCCCCCCCCCCCCTTTTTTTTTTTTAAATTTTTTTTTGTCTCTTTCTCTAATCTTGTCATTTTGTCATCTCTGTCTGTCTGCACCTCTTTTAGACACGGATCTCCGACTGGAGGGAGGGCGCTCTGAACGGGATGTATCTCCGCCGCAGGCTGCAGGAAGCCGCCGAACATATAAAACATTATGAACTTAACGCCGCCCCTAAAGGCTGGTCCTGCCACTGGGACAGGTACGCGCTCCTTACCTTTCACATCTCTAAACTGCCCCGTCCCCCCAAAAACCTTACCGTGCGACCACAACCTCCCTCAGTGCCGGGGTTGCAGACTGTTATCATGACTTGGGGGGAGAAGCTTAACCAGGCCAAATGGATCAGAATACATGCCAGAAACAGACTTTTCAGGTTTCTGTGACCCAGTCCCTGGCACTCTGCCTTGCCTGTACTAATAAAGGGGCATCCACTCTGGGCCAGCCTTGTTCACTCTTATACCTGTCACAGAGGAAGGACTTCAAGTCCCAATAGCACAGACTCAGAAGCCCTTACCTGCGAGGGCATTTGATAGACTGATTTTGTAGTCCAATCAGTTGAAAGGAGGGGGGGGGGGAGGGCATAATGGTAGGAAGGTTGGTGGCGTGGGAGAGCTTTGCACTTTACAGGACTACACCTCTCAGAATGCAATGCAGACAGAATGATGCCCTGGAAGCAACGAATGTCACACGCGTCAAATAAAAGGTGAAGACGGAACATTGACGGGATCCAGCAGGTCAGACCAACTCTATTTCATACGCCTTACTGTTTTTCTTTATTTGACTTCTCTGATGTAAAAAGAACTCTTGTGTGTGTGCCTTTTTTATATTTGGTTGTTGTTGACGATGCTTTCTCTTTGCCCTCTGTCTCTGACTGGGAGGGAATGGTTGTTTAAAATAGAATATTTCTGACAACCATCGTGTGAACTTCTGAATGCTACTTTTGCAGGACCAAAGATGATTTGTTTTCATTTGATTGTTTTTGAGCGCAAGGTGGGTTCCCCATCCACGTCCACAATCCACACTCCAATTTGGCCCCCCGGGGACAGCCAAAGTTGCTGTCCAGACCAACATCACTGTCCCCACTAAAGCGGTTTTATCCACTCTTGCCCCAGTATCCAAGGGTATCATGGCATGCAGCCAGTTGCCGGGCCAGGCATTGAGACTCCTCTTTCTCTGTTGTTGTCCCACTCTTTAGAGAGCACAGGCGGTATTTCTATGTGAACGACCGGACCAGTGCCTCCCAGTGGGACTTTCCAACAGAGGAGGCTACGGAGGTAGACGTGAAGGGCAGCCAGGCCTCCCAAAGCCAGACGCCCAGCCCAGTAGAACCTACAATCCTTCCCGTCGCCCCCGGTGCGATAACGGGTCAGTATAGCTATTCAACCCGCCACCGCTTGGACATTATTTCCTGAGCCCTGCCTCACTGCCCCCCTGCCCCTCTGCCTCACTGCCCCTCTGCCTCACTGCCCCCCTGCCCCTCTGCCCCACAGCCTCATCCAGTTTTGCCGCTGCTGCCCCGGCCGCCCCCCCAGCCGCCGCAGCACCATTCTGGCCTCCCTCTCAGCCCCCTCCTCCTGAAACCCCACCCCCGCCTTCGGACTACCCTCCGCCTCCCCCTCCTCCCCCAGCGTCACCGCCTCCCCCCCCGCCCCCCCCCGACAGCGACGGGGAAATCATGGAGGTGGAGATGGAGATGGACGACGACGACGACGACGGGGAGCCCCCAGCCCCTGGCACCGAGGAGCCCCTCCCTGCTAGCGCTAAGGTACCCTGGGGCTCACTAGCGTTTAGCGTAAACGTCGAGGTTGTACGTGCGAGTTACAATGTCCGCTTACTCTCCTCTTGTCTTCCTGGTTCAGGTTGTGGAGACTTCAGCCCCTACAGCGAGGGGCCAGAAGCGCAAACTGACCAAGGCTATCACTATAGGAAGCAGCCCTATTCTCTACACCCAGCCCACTGCCAGTATAGGTACAAATGTGTTTAATCGGAGAGTGTGATTAGAAAAATAAGACCGTGGCATGCTGTTCACAATGTGTAAACCCTTCCAGGGATTCCTTTGCCCACTACTGCTCAGCTTTGCTATGAATGGAGTAAAGCTTTACCATGTCAGCATGATGGCTGGCATCTTATTCCTCTGTGTCAGGTTTTGACCAAAAATGCACCTGTTTGGGATTAGACAGAAAATGAAACAAAATATTGGGGGTGTATGCTTTCTTTTAGTAGGCCAACATTTATTATTATTATTATTATTATTATTATTATTATTATTATTAATGAGAATTGTTGTCTGCTTGGTTTCCCCACGCTCTTGGTATCTGCAGCCCCTGTAATGTCAGCAAATGCATACTGGGGCCTGTCTGCAGTCGCTGCCCCTCCACTCCCCGTAGAGATCCCTGCCCCACCACTCCCACCAGCCCCGGTTCAGCCCCCACTGCCCTCATCCCAGCCACCCTTGGAGCCCCTGGGAGCCAAACCCGCGCTCGCAGACAAGACCAAGAAACCGAAGAAGGAAAAGGTTAGCGTTGCTCATCTACGTTTAAAAGAAAACTCTTGATTTTGTGTGTGTGTGTGTGTGTGTGTAAACAGACATTTCCAACAGAATATGGTAAATGTGGGACTTTTTTTACGTTTACATTTTCTTTCTGGGAGTGCTCAGCCTATTTCTGTTCCATCTTTGGAAATCTAGTGCCCGCCATTCCAGTAAAGATAGCTGCATTCAAAATCTTCCGTAGTATTTGTTAATTACACAAATTCCGAGGAAATGTAGCACAGGATTTATAGCGGTACTCAACAATATATCTAGGTGTGAGCTTTGGTGCTTTCAAACACCCTGGGGAGGTGTAGTTGTTGAATGCTAGTAAAACAATCAGGGTTGTACCTATCTTTTGTTATAAATGTGTTCAAATTGTATTGGCAAATACAGTAGTGGAGTCTAGTAATGGATCAAATAATCTAAAAGTATGTCTCAGCTTTTGCATGGAAGACGTTAGCCTGGATGTTGGGGCTGGACCTCAGCTCCCTATAATCTTCCCACACTATTAAAGTGGGCTATGGTTGTAAAGTCTTAAACCTTTTTAGAGAGTACTTCCTATCCCCTAGAAATGTCTTAAAATAGTTTCCCCCCCCCCGTCTTCCACAGTCAAAGAAGGCCAACAAGACCAAAATGCCGTCTCTGGTGAAGAAGTGGCAGAGCATCCAGAAAGAGCTGGATGAGGAAGAGAAAAGCAGCTCCAGTGACGAAGACAGGGATCAGCTAAACAAGAGGACCATCGAGGAGTGGAAACAGCAGCAGCTGCTTACGTAAGATCCACGAGATCTCCAGCAGTTCACAGCTCGCAAGCACCAAAAAAATAAATTAAAGCTTCATAAATGATCCATTGTTTTATCCCTTTTAGTAGTTCCTAAGTCTGAAATCCTATCCTATCTCAGGTCGGGGTGAGATTTAGGATTTTTGGTATTGCAGAAATATGTTTCCTAAACAGCATTTAGGAAAAAAAATCAGATCTTAGGATAGGAATTTAGCTATTACAGAACCGCCCTAACTTGGGGTTTTCCCAAGTTAGGATGGCATATAGACCCTGTCCAAAAATTGCTGTAGCACTCTAGGTCTGTATGGCAATAAATATGAGGAACATGAACACAGAAATATGATTGAATGGCTACTCTAACCGCTTTAAATTTCCCGGACCATGTATTAATGGGTATACAGTATATCGACTGCCAAGACAATTCATTTAGGATTTGATCGATGTGTCAATAATACCGGTGTACATTCTAATCAAAAATACAGGCAGTCTTGTGTACATAAGCATGATACAGGCATGACGGAACTGCTGCTGATTGGGGAAAAAATCTAATTTACAGTAATAGTTAGGATTTCTTGAAGATAAGATAGGGGGCCTGAGATGGGATAGGACGCATCTTTGAAACTTAAGTTAAGATAGCCAAGCAGTTAGGATATTTCTCTGTAATGAGGCCGCTAATCTTTATGAATGTTCTAACTTGGTCATATTATCTTTTTATTTAAATTTCTCCCTCAGAGGAAAAGCGGTCAAGAATGCCAACTTTGAGGCACTTCCTGTAGACTGGCGGGAAAGACTGAAGAAGAAGAAGATGAATAGCACGTAACATCGAGCCTGTCTTTCTTCCCTGAAATCCACTCCTACCCAACACCCCCCATGTTCACCGTGGTTTCCCCCAGAATGCAGAGCAGTTTGGTCAACTAGAATGAATGTTTTCTCACCCTTTTTTTTAGAATGAAAACCATCAAGTTGTCTGTGATGTATTGTAGGCTTTAATCGACCAATAGTGAAGATTGAATGTCCCTTTTTTTTCTAATTTTGTACTGACTGTAAGACTCTGGTGTTTAAGATTCCCTTTGTAGCCTGTACATTGACACCTTGCCAGTCTGCTTGTCTGTAATTTGGTAGCAAAAAAAAAAACATTTTAGTGTGTTTGGTGGAATGAATGCTGGAGTTTCTTCAGCAGTGTTGATGTGTCATCTCATTTGTATATCTTTCCCAGAATTATTCTTGCGTTAACAATTTTACAACTTGTAAAATTGTAACATTATTTTAATTGAAACATGATCTCTAGTTGAATATGCAGCCCTTATTTTGTTTTTTTTCTTTCCTTTTTTAAACTACATTTGAAATGCATATGTTGGTTGCAGCCTTATCTGTAGTCCAGATGTCTGAGTTAAATGACACTGTTTAAAGTCATTGATGTGCCAAATGCCCTGGGTTTGACCTGTTTTATAAATCCAGCTCAGATCACCACAATTATTTGGGATAGGGATTGTTTTATTAACACTTTTAGAGCTTTGTACATGGCATGGTCTAATAGTAAATGGGATAAGCGATGTATTAGGGAGCAAAGGGAATGTCTCTAAACTTGTATATTTTGTAAAAAGGTTATTAAAATGTTTTTCTAAAACATTTTCCTTGATTTTTAATTTGCTACGACCAAGGAGATTTAAACTATTAACCTGTTTGGTAAGTCTTTGCCCTCATTCTGGAAATGAAACACCCAACACCATGTCCTGACTGTTGCTATCTGGCCCTGATGTGTTGAGCAGTAAAATATCTCTTCCATTCTTTTTGGTCATGTCCTATATATGTATTTCTGACGCATACAAATGCATTGTCTCACATCATGTCATGTTTTTGTCTCTAGTTTAGGCAAGTTTAAGTTAGAATAAGATATAGGCCTTTAGGCTGGATAAAATGAGGTAGTCCGACTGTTGAGAGAATGGCAAGTGTGTGCAAAGCTGTCATCAAGGCAAAGGGTTAATCTGAAATCTAAAATATATTTAACTTTTTTTTTGGTTACTGTATTATAGCCTAGTTTTGATCTCTTCAGTATTATTGTAGCCTACAATGTAGACAATAATAAATAAGGATCCTTGAATGAGTGTGTCCAAACTTTTGACTAGTTTACATGTTTTACAATGTGATTGTTTTTTTACGTTTTGTACACTTACGTAATTTTATTATTTGAATGTGCATTTCTTTAAATATGTAAATATAGCTTATGTAGAAATAATTTGATAACCTATTGGAAGTTACTTAGTTAACTATGGCCATTTTCTATGTTGATCAAAAGTTTCAAGGTTACCCTAGACCGAAGATAACGGACTTCTAGCAATCTTATCAGGGTTCGTGAACCCTGCACATGAGTCTGAATGGTTTATATTCTAACATCTAAGTGAGTTGTGCTGTGTCTCCATAGACAAAAAGAAAAGTAATATATATGGTTCACTCATTCACTATCTATCCCCAGATAGCTACTATTTGGGTTGTAATATTATGTTGCGTCATAAACAGACGTCGCGTTGCATAAACAACTGTAACTACAGGTATATGTGATAAACGGTATGGCGGAATACGAAATCAGGCTTGGCATTGGCTGAACATTTTTGACGCACGCCTGCGCGTTAAAATCTTTCTATGGTAACCACAGTGTTAGACGATCGGTTGCTTGGTGACATTAGTAGAAATATTTCTACCTCTGCTGGGCTCAGTAGCACGATCGTTACAGGAAAAATGCTTGGATTAAATTCGATTTGTGATTAAGATGTTGGAAAGTGTAGGCTCTTGTATGTGTAAAGAGTGTCCCCGTTGCAAACTTTAGGGCTTGCTCTTGCCAACTCAAGGGCTTATGAGAACGCCAAACGCAGCCCATATTGCTAATACATATAAAAAGATTTAAAAAAAACATGTTCGATGCACATGTTTTACCTCTGGTGAGTATTGATACCAACTATTCAGATGGTGCTAAACTAACATTAACATTAACAAATTGCTATATGTGCCATTCTATTTTAAGGAGAAGGCTCTTGAGAAACTCGTCATGAATCAACGATGTCTTCAACACTACACAGGTGAGTTGGGAAATCCATTATCCCGGGGCTAAAACCTCCAATACACGTAATAGCATATGTATGACATTACAGAGCAACTATTCGATTGCTTAGCATTTGTCATCATACACCAGTGGGCAGGGGTTTGGAAAGGACGGGCCTATAAATGCTGTTACAGAGATACATGCTATACGTAACGCTTAGACACCAATATACAAAACCGTATTTTGTCTCACCGCTAATAAATAAATACTTTTTAAATAACCATAAAAAAGACACACTGCCAGCCCTGCTACGATAGTTACATTTTATTCGCTGCATTACAGTACATTATCAGCTGATAGCCTACCCTCTGATGCCCCAAGTGAACACGGTCCTTACACCAGGTCGTGTCATACATGTACATTATATAGGGCAGTGGTTCTTAACCTGGGTTCGATCGAACCTCAGGGGTTCGGTGAGTCAGTCTTAGGAGTTCGGTGGAGGATAAGACACACCCGACTCATATGATTCGTGATGACACGCCCCCCTTCGGTGGGTTCGGTGAATGCACATATGAAACTGGTGGGGTTCAGTACATCCAACAAGGTTAAGAACCACAGATATAGGGGCAGGATAGTCTAGTGGTCTGGACTCCCAGAGTTGGCCTACCTACCTGTAAGCATGCTTGAGCAGGATGCCTAACCCCTACCTGCTCCATGTAATAGCACCATGTAATTTTAAGTCGCTAATTGCAATTGTAATATTACCGTTTATATAGGTTTGGGTGTGTTTTACAACAATGCTCTGTTTTCCTTCGCAATGTATTGGAGATAAGAGATAGCAGAAAACATCTTCGGTGGTTCTCCCCTCCCATCTCGGAGAGCACATCTATCAAGCCTCTCACAAACAAGTGTCAACTCCTAACTGAAATACAAAAACGTTTAAGTCGTGACCCTTACCAGGGCAGACCATAAATGTAGACTCACATCAGTAGACTCACAAGCATTTGTTTACTAATGTGAAAACACAAACATATCATTTTTCTCCAACACCTTCCAAATCAAATCGACCATAAACCACCAGCCGAGCCACGCCACTTGCAGACCGCCCCGCCGTAATCGCTGTCCTTTGTGCCTCTAGAGCACGTTTGCAGTGTACTTCAAAGACCCACAATGTTGTAACTTACAACTTGTTTTGGAGCTGGCAACACACACACACAGATAATCACAATTTACCCAAGTGCCGCATATCCCTTACAGGTGCGATGGCTGTCACCGCCCGCCCCCTACGCCCTTGTTACATTTAGCCTTTAACTAATGCATTTTCCTTTATAAAAAGAACAGAGATTATGCAACAACAATGCCTTCCCAGGCCTTCCCAAGCTCCCAAACCTGAGGGAGGCTTACCAGCGGAACAACCCTGACACCAATGGCTGCATCCCTGAGGAGAAGTTAAGGGCAAGAGAACAACGTAAGACATTCTCACCTATTTTATTCACAGCCTTTTGAGATTTCAACTAAGGTCCTAATTTCCCTCTTTGGATGAATAAAGTACGGTGTATAATCTCATCTCATCTAAATTCATCATCCTGTTTATGTTTTGGGCTTTTCACCCCAGTAAGGCAGACAACAGTTAGATGTGTTTGCTACATGCTTTAGATCACACACAACAAGCCAAACAAATCTAATCAATCAGGTTCATCGTCAAAACGATTCCTAAAAGATCATTTGAGGCGAAGTGGCTAAATTGAGATGATGAAAAGCTCAATGGCTCAATTCTACTTGTGGAGAGTCTTCGTGAGTAGGAGAGAACGGCATTTAGCTACTATGCAATAGCTGAAATAAACTACAAAAAGATTTGAGACTTGCACTAACACTGAATACCTTTTAAATCTAGAGTAAAAACGTTTGCGTTCACCAGTGGTTTCCGCTGAACTGCAAACCGTGCACTTTAATCTGTGACATTTAGATTTGACTCTTTTATTCTTTAACTCAGTAATTATTCGTACTCTTTTATTCTTTAAGTCTTTTTCTGCATCATTATTATTATGCGTTAACGTGTTTTTATGTGACGCACATTGCGTCTGCCTGGTGCATGACATGAGCCCCATAAATAAAGCCCCCTCCCCCCCCGACTCTGCCGTGCCCCGGGGGGGGAGGGTACCGCAGCGGTGTGTGATGAACGCTCCTCTCCAGTGTCCGTGCAGCTCGCGCAGGTGCTGAGGACCACGCAGTTGGAGTTGGACGTCGACCAGGGGCGGTGCGTTCTCAAGCTCAGGGAGCCCCTGGGCTGCACCGCCTCCCGCCTCTTCCAGGGGATTCGCTGGCCTGCGGAGTGTGAGGTCATGGAGGACGCTATCCGTCACGTAGGTGTGTGTCCCTGTCCTGCTCCACACGCGGTGACCCCCGCTAAAAGTGTTGCTGGGTGTCCGCTTGCCCGTGGTTTGTTACACTGCCAGGACTGTCGCTGTGTTCCAGACTGGGACCCGCCGGAGCCGGAGCCTTTCTACAAGCCCACGGGACATGAGCGGGCATACATGCCAGTTGGAGAGGAGGAGGGGACAGTTGTATACTGCATAGACCCTGGTAACCCGCTAACTATTAGCTAGCTATCATTTTGGTGTTGAGCCCCAGTCATACGCAGCTGTTTTTCTAAATAAATAAAATGTCTGGTGTTCTTTGACTCTTTGATACCTTTTTTGGTGTGTGTTTTGTTATTGTATTGTCCTCCTTCTCCCTATGAAGCCTCCAGGACACCCTGCTTCACCTCCTCCTGTGTCGGGGGCAGCAGGGGGCGTGTTAGGACCCCCTCTGACTCCACCGGTCCCAGTGAACACGCGCTTCACTTTGAGTCGCGCTTTGAGAGTGGGAACCTGCAAATGGCCAAACAAGTGTGAGTTCCTGCTGACCAAAATCTCCACCCCAATAACTATCTATCTATCTATCTATCTATCTATCTATCTATCTATCTATCTATCTATCTATCTATCTATCTATCTGTACATCTATCTATCTATCTATCTATCTATCTATCTATCTATCTATCTATCTATCTATCTATCTATCTATCTGTACATCTATCTATCTATCTGTACATCTATCTGTACATCTATCTATTTATCTATCTATCTATCTATACATCTATCTGTATATCTATCTGTACATCTATCTATCTATATCTATCTATCTATCTATCTATCTGTACATCTATCTGTATATCTATCTGTACATCTATCTGTACATCTATCTATCTATCTATCTATCTGTACATCTATCTATCTATATATCTATCTATCTGTACATCTATCTGTATATCTATCTGTACATCTATCTATATATCTATCTATCTGTACATCTATCTGTATATCTATCTGTACATCTATCTATCTATCTATCTATCTATCTATCTGTACATCTATCTGTACATCTATCTATCTATCTATCTGTACATCTATCTGTATATCTATCTGTACATCTATCTATCTATCTATCTATATATCTATCTATCTGTACATCTATCTGTACATCTATCTGTCTGTATGTCTAGCTACAGTATCTGTCTGTCTGTTTGTCCTGAATGTGTGTGGCAGCGGCAGGGGGGGGGCGAGCTGCTGCCTCCTTTTGGGGGTCATGAGTGAAACGTTTGGTTGACCTCTACGCAGGGGCCTCCAGGACTATGAGCTCACGCTGAGCACAGACCGCTACACCAGCAAACATGTGCAGTGGTTCTACTTCAGGGTGAGAAACATGAAGCCCGGGGTGGCCTACCGCTTCACCATCGTCAACCTGAGCAAAGGGCACAGCCTGTATTCGCTGGGCATGAAGCCGCTGCTCTACTCCGAGAGGGCTTCTCAGGAGGACGGCGTCGGGTGGCACCACGCCGGCGCCAACATCAAGTATTACCGTGGCAATCAGGTGGGGGGAGGAGCTTTCTGTTGTCAGTTCCAATGACAGGTGAGGGCCAGAGAGATGTTACCACGCATCATCTGTTAGTGATCGTCTGTTAACCACCGTTAATGTAACAATATGCAAACCAACTCGCCGAATATCAGCGTGCAGTAAGATTTAGATGATTTAGATTAGTCTATGACAATATGTTTATGAGATATGCCAGATTGACTTTGGTATAAAGAGGTATGGTATTACTTTACAAAATGTATCTGTGGTATACAAATACTGTCCACACGAGTAGGCTGCGGTTCTCCGTGCTCTGCACGGCTTTTATTTCAATATCCCTCTGCGCACCCAGGACTTAAACACTGCCTGTTGCGTAGAGGTCGTTTCCCCAGGACTTAAACACTGCCTGGATATCGTCTGGCATGGGAGTCAGTGTGCTTCTCCCCAGGTCGGTCCCGCTTGCCGACCATCTTACTGCTTAAAACAGAGAGCCAGATGATTAGTGATTATCCTCACCTGTCACCCAGCCCCGTGAACCACACCTCCCCACTCCTTCCACACACAGACAGCGCCAAACCACACCCCCACTCCCACAGTATCATAAAGTCCCCATGCCATTGCTTGAAACTGTGACCCCATATTTCCTTTAGAAACAAGAAGTTAGGGTGGGACATGTCAAAGGGGTTGATTTGTTTCCACAATAGCCAATAGCGTTACACGAACGCAACCCTCCCCTCATCAAGCTCTGAGGATCAAATTTAACGGGATGCTAAAATAGGTTCACGCCCAACTGCAGGATGAGTCGTCAGTATTTTCCTAATTCGTGTCCAATTAGATAAAGCCACTCACGTCACCTGTGTGGATGCATAAGGGGCTTGTATGGGGAAAGTAAGACGTACTTTAAATCAGTTAAAAACAACAACAGCCGTAACCTGTTGGCTCATATCTCTCTCATCTCAGGCGAACGACGGCAGCAAGGCTACGCGCTCACACTGCCTCACCTGGACGCTCCAGTTCCCGTACGTCTCGGACACCTGCTACCTGGCCCACTGCTACCCGTACACCTTCTCCCGCCTGCAGCGCTACCTCAGCGCCGTCACCTCGGACCCGGCGGCCGCAGCCTACTGCAGGGTCCGGCAGCTGTGCCGCAGTCTGGCTGGGAACCCCGTGTACCTGGTGACCATCACGTCCCCGGGCCGGCTGGACGGGAGGAAGGCGGTGGTGATAACGGCCAGGGTGCACCCCGGGGAGACCAACAGCTCCTGGGTGATGCAGGGAATACTGGACTTCCTGCTCGAGGACTCGGACGATGCCAAGCTCCTCCGGGACACCTTTGTCTTTAAGGTGATGGGCGGGGGGGGGCAGGGGGGGATGGGTAGGGTGATGGGCAGGGGGGATGGGTAGGGTGATGGGCAGGGTGATGGGCAGGGGGTGATGGGCAGGGTGATGGGCAGGGGGTGATGGGCATGA
>JAODLI010000021.1:4389549-4420507 GCA_027575585.1 Percopsis omiscomaycus
GGTTAGTGGTCCCATGACATGATGGAGAAACACAAAATCTCCACTGGCCTTGAGTTGCGTTTTTACCTTCTTGGGATTAGCGGTTAGTAGTGGAGCGTCTATCTACTGTTAAAAGAAAAGGCTTTGAAGCTGGAGTGAATAGCTGCTTGTCCACAATAGGGAAGAGCACATTATGTAGCCTATATAGAGTTCCTCTGGCTTGAATGTATTTACATGCCTGTAACTGTATCTCTACGGCACACACAGCCTACTAGGCTGCTATCATATTTCTGCACCATACCATTTGATAATGTGATACAATATGAAAGATTAACGCATTATTTGATCTCCCCCCAGGAGAGCATCCTTCAGAAGGTGGTGATGACAGCCTTTGCTGACAGAACAGTGGTTACTATAGCAGTAAGTATCCCAGTGCACAGAGACGCAGATATATATGATCGGTCGCTCCTGTCTGACCTCTACTCAGTGTCCATACAGTTCTGCTTCACTGAGACAGAGCTGCCAAAACACTGCAGTGTGGAGTCTGGGTGACCAGTAGGTGAAGGTGAAAAGTTAAACATACCATACTGAACAATGGGGGCAGGATAGCTGAGTGGTCTATGAGGGCACTTTTCCCTCCAAAACTCCTTGACTGAACCAAGGACTTTTGGAGGGAAAAGTACTCCAACCCTACAGAACCAGAAACCTCTCTGCCAATCAACAAAAAAATAATAGACAGAAAAAGCAATTTTAAGAGAAAAAATGCTAAGAAAGAAAAAACACACCAGGAAATTACTAAACACAGCTTTTTCATCTTGCTATTCCCTCTGTCATTTCATAATTTCAACACAACAGAATTATGAAATTAGGGCTGCTGTCAACATGCTGACAGAAATGGTCGCTCTATTTAAGTATATATATAAATGTATATTTAAAAGAATTTCGGTCAAGGGTTGTACTGTGGTTTTCACTTTAATCTTGAGAGTAGCCTCTGTGTTGTGATTGGCCCATGTGGATCAGGTGACATGACCGTTGTCTCCGCAGCACCGCGTCCACACCATTCTGAACGCTGACCTAGTGATTGTTATGAAGCGGGGGATAATCCTGGAGTACGACCGGCCACAGGCCCTGCTAGACCAGCAGGACAGTGTCTTCGCCTCGTTTGTGCGAGCCGACAAATAGCAGAGGAGGTGGAACCGGAAGACTTTCGAAGTGCAATTGTACCATGGATTATATTTTTTCTTCATTTTTAATCGTGTAATAATTTTTCATACAAATGTTAATTCATTGTTTATACCTAAATAAATAAATGATCCTTAAAATGTGTGCTTTGAGTCGGAACAATGTTTTATTTGAATGGGAATAAGAGAAGTTTTGCGTCATGTCTGGAAACGTTGGGATGTTATTTGTGAACTGTGGGTTTCAGATGACATCATGATACCAAATTGAGAGAAATGCCAGGCCAAAAGAAGGGCAAAAATCACGCACTAAACATGATCTCTCCTGGACCTCGAGAGAAGTCACCGTGGCTGGCGTAATTACCCGTGGGGTTACAGCGGCTATATTTGCACTGTTATATGAATGCCAGGGCATGGCTGAAGCCATTCCAGTTTATGAGTGGGCTAATGGGTATAGGTTTAGTTTGAACAGTGGGGGGGGGGTACATTGAGCATGAAATTTGAGCTTCAAACACTTCCTTTTCTGGATTCTGGTGAATTTTTATGCAGAATTTGTGCATGTTCTGCAACAATTTATGGTGGAAATGTCTTTATTTGTGTAAAAGGGGGGCAAATGCAAGTGTTCTAGATATTCGAAATCTACGCATATGAGTGGGTTTCTACTTCCCCAAGGGCCCAGAATTTTAGAAGCCCTGCCATACATTTTTTATAAAAACATGATGCAAATTGTTTATAAAACTAAATGATGATGATGATGATCTATATTTTGTGTGTTGTCTGTTTTAAATGTGATTCTGCGACGTCACAGGCCTATTCCTGCGTTCCCATTGAAATCACAGGAAGGGCAGTAGAATGGCACAGCAGTGGGGTGGGAAGGGTTGCGCCATTCCAGCGCACACACAGCTCCATGCCATGTTACCCTGTCCGCAAAGCACACTAGCCTATAGCTAGCCCCCCCTATACGCTCCCGGAACCTGCCTTTATGATCAAGGTGATAACACGGGTTCATGAAATCGTATTGTATTCCCTACGTAGTGACTTTTATGGGGTATCTTTCTGACGTTTTGGGATTAACCGTTTGTTTTTGTTTGTTATTTAAGCAAGGGCGCAGGAAGCGTGTCAGACCTGTGCGCGCCTTTGAAAAACGGGGCAGACTGGCGTAGCACTACAGCCTACCAGGTTGGTTCAGTGAGTGAAAGCGCCAGCTGGAGCCCTGAATGAGGTGTCTTCTCGTGGGATCTTGCCGGCTGTGGAGTGCCTTATCTAGGGGGGGGGGACCTTGGTCGCACACAGGCTACCACTAGAAAACGGGTGACAGCAAATCTCTGCTTGCCCCCGAGCGCTGTCGCCCGGTAGAGGCGAGTCTTTCAGGAACGGGGGGCACCGGAGGAAAGAAGCCCACATTATCTTACGGAGGAGGGGTGACATCCGCCTATTCAGAGGCAGAGCCAAACGGCGCAGGTGGCATAGCAACATAGCATGGGAGCGCTATGTTGTCACGGAAAGGACTCATTCCTGATGATTATTTGCTGACGCGCCTGGCCGAAGATGTTCAGCACCCGAAGTTTAAGGCCGCGAAGCCGAGGAAGGCTCGATTCGTCAACAAGAGCGGGACCTGTAATGTGGCCCACACGAACATTCGCGAACAAGGACGGTTCCTTCAGGACGTGTTCACCACGCTAGTGGACCTGAAATGGCTCCACACGCTTATCATCTTCACGATGTCCTTCCTGTGCAGTTGGCTCCTGTTCGGGATGATATGGTGGCTCGTCGCCTTCGCGCACGGGGACTTGGAGCAGAAAGGCGACGGCTTTGTTCCCTGCGTAACGAGCATTCACTCCTTTTCCTCCGCGTTCCTCTTCTCCATAGAAGTCCAGGTGACGATCGGATTCGGAGGTCGTATGATCACGGAGGAGTGCGTCTCCGCCATAATCATTCTCATCGTGCAGAACATCGTAGGCCTGCTGATCAACGCCATAATGCTCGGCTGCATCTTCATGAAAACCGCGCAGGCCAACCGGCGCGCGGAGACGCTAATTTTTAGCAAGTACGCGGTCATCTCCATCCGAAACAACAAACTGTGCTTCATGGTGCGCATCGGAGACCTGAGGAAAAGCATGATCATCAGCGCCACCGTGCGCATGCAGGTGGTGCGGCGCACGACCACGGAGGAGGGCGAGGTGGTTCCGCTGGACCAGGTGGACATCCACATGGACAACCCGGTGGGCACGAACGGAATTTTCCTGGTGTCGCCGCTCATCATAAGCCACGTCATCGACAAAGACAGCCCGCTGTACGCGGTGTCGGCGTCGGACCTTCAGCACGAGGACATCGAGGTCATTGTGGTCCTGGAGGGGGTCGTGGAGACCACAGGCATCACCACCCAGGCCAGGACCTCCTACGTCTCGGAGGAGATCCTGTGGGGGCATCGGTTCGTGCCCGCAGTGTCCGTGGAGGACGGGATGTATGCAGTCGACTACTGCAAATTCGGTAACACGGTGAAGGTGCAGACGCCGTGCTGCAGCGCCCAGACCCTTGACCGATCGGGCGGACTGGCTCAGTTTAAACAGAACGAGGGCGCCTCCCAACGGTCTACCGTGAAAAGGCGCCGGACACCCAAAGGCATGAAGCAGTCCAGCCTTAGCATTTACAGTAGTTAAGAAACATAGGATCCTCGTTTGCCAGCATTTTGTACGAGACACGTTGAATAGTTTTATTCAGATGGAATTGCAGATAATGTATTACCTTATTGCAGTGGTTCTTAACCTGGGTTCGGTGAGTCAGTCCTAGGGGTTCGGCGGAGGATAAGACACACCCGACTCAAATGATTCGTGATGACACGCCCCCCTTCGGTGGGTTCGGTGAATGCGCATATGAAACTGGTGGGGTTCAGTACATCAAACAAGGTTAAGAACCACTGCTATAAAGGAATAATTCCAACATGGAGTCACTTCATGTCTATAAGCAATACAAGTTGCTGTGGTCAGCCAGCAGCTTGTTTATATTAAACTGACATGACAGAACCTGGATAACACAACGGCTCTGTGTCTGTGTCTTTCCTTCTTTTTCTCTCCGCCGAATTCTCCACCCTCCCTCTTCCTCTCTCACCACAGTGAGAGAGGCGACAAAGCTCCTTAACAAAAGAAGCACTTAGGAGTGGTTGAAGAGGCCGACGTGTGGGCTAAGAGGAGGAAGAGGAGGTGGTATGGGGGAGAACTGTGTGTGTGCTGTGTGGGGGAGGGGGGGGGGGGGGCGGAGTGGAGGCAGACAGATGACTTCAGAGGCTCTGCTGAAAGGTTCCGATTGTCCCATGATAATTGTTAAAAGGTCAGTCCTCCTAGCTCAGACCAGAACTGACGATACGTACAGACACACATTCATATACTCGCATACAAATATACTGCCTTACACACACACACGTGCACATACATACACCTCCTGACCCCTGCGGCGAGTGACCTATCTTCTTTGAATCAGCTGTTTAAATACCACAGCCTTGTGATATTGGAACGCAAGATTTGGGTGGAAGGAAGAGCAGAGAGATTAGTGTGGAGGTGTATGCAGTCTGAATCCTTTCTTTCATCCATTAATTCAATCATCTTGTGAAGAGAAGGCTTTGTTTCTCAGCACCGTATTATATCATTAAAGCATTAAGATGAAGTCTTATAGTAAATCAGGAAAAGGTGTCAAGTGCCAAGGATAAAACTAATTCTAGAATAACCAGCAACCAGCAAGAATGGGGTGCTATGGCGCTATGTGAGTTGTTTTTCAATAGCGAGGTATTAATGCTAACTTTCTGACCTTGCCATAGGCTATAATCATATTACTGTGACTCCGCTGTAGAATAAACTGTACTCGCTCCATTCTCCGTGCTCTGTGAACATGTGTCACGTCACTCTAGACACAGCATGTTGTCAGGGGGTCAGCTGGCTGTTGGCTGGGAAACAGCTGCTTACATGACTTTGTTAATTTCCCTGCTACTTTATATACACGTTGCTTTTGTGACACTTAGGAATAGTTAAAGACAGCTGTCTTGAAGGAAAACCGCTTTTAATCCAGGTGTGTATGTTCATTCTTATTTTTAAGAACAGTTTATTTAGATTACTGGGTTAATCCCAACATTAAAAATATCCCAATAGGAATTAGTATTTTAAATAAAGAAAGGAAAATTGGTATGATATGCACAATAGCATATACTGTATGTACATGCGTGTTGTTGTTTATGGGATTTTAGGATCACAGGTTCTCAAATAAAATTATATCACAATAACATAATAAAAGAGAAATCTTCAATGATTGCGGCTTCGTTTACCTTGACTATGGAGCAAGAGATCAGAGGAATTATGCTAATGTATTATAATAATGGTGTTACTTGAAAGGTTTGGATTTCATAAAGGGCAGCATAGTAAACTGCTGACTTAAATCCAAAAGCTATGGTAACAGATCAATGTGCATTTGAATTAGCTGATCAAGCACTGCCATGACTGCAATGGAAGAAAGGAAGAGGGAAAAAACAGAGGCAGAAAACAGCCCAGTGCAATTGGAGACCGCCATGAGATCAATGCTATTGACCGATTCCAAGGACCTCCTGACATCTGGCACACATCCAACACCTGTGTTAGTTTGATTGGCACACACACACACACACACACACACACATGAAACCCTTAGCCTCATATGTAGTAATCACTAGGAGGTGGACGGCACAGGTCGAAATAATTGACTATTTTGTATATACCGATACCCTCATATTAGGAACACACATATCGTGTAAGGCAATGGCTAATACTGAGGCCAATGATGAAATGATAAAATCCTGCATCGTAAAATGTGTATTGCTACAGACTGTTTTCATAAATATGAAAGCGTATGGTGTGCACAATATGTTACAATAATATATTACCTTTTTAAGGTAACAGGTAGTGTAATCAATTGGTTATAAACTTTAGTGAAAAAACACTCTAATAACATGAACCACATGTTCCGTTAGGTCTGTAGTAGGGCTGGGTATTGGCAAGGATTTCACTCTACCAGAAATGGGGGCCGTCAATTCTAGGCAACTAGCCATACTGCGACATCTAGTAGTTGTAGTTCACACACCGTTTAAAACGAGCATTTTTTTTAAAGAATCGATTTTTGAGCTGGAAATCGATGTAGTATATCACGAAAATAAATTTCGCGATATATTGCAGTATAATTTTTTTAGCACAGCCCTGTAGTAGCTTTAATTAATGATATTAGTGAGAGAAAAGCACATCTAGCATTTTTCAGATGCCAAATAATGCAGCGAAGACACGTGCTATGTGCTCTGGGGATGTGTGGGGGAAGCAAGGCAGGCAGTCGTGGGCAGTAGTAGAGAGGCGTACCATCTTCACGTGGCTAGCTAGCTGTAGCTAATGTAGCTAATTTGTTAGAGATCGCTTGCTAGCACGTTGCCACAGTGACTCAAAGATGTGTTATTTGGCTGTTTAGCGCAGAATCAAATCAAAGACGCAGTTCCTTCAATATATGCAGACGGCTATCATCTGATCGGGTGAGTAACTGATAACCTAAGTTTTAGCATAGGCTTTTAAAAGCTGAACCTCATGATGTTGGTAGTCTGAATTATTCTCTCCGAAAATGTTGTTGCCATTTGAAAATAAACAGAGCGGGGCTACACTAAATCATACCACTGGTGAGGCCCTTTAAAGATTAAAATTAAATAGTTTTTTGTATGCCACAGCTTTATTTTATGGAGTAAAACGATGAGAAATAATTTCCTCATTTATTGTAAAATCAACGGTTTGCTTTTCTATAGAGGAAAACACCAAACCTTGGATGTTAAAGGTGATAATTTTGTGATAAAATGAACACAACCAACACAACGGAAACCTGGGACCACAGTTTGTATCTTCTCCAGACAGATTCACCTCTAGCAAACACACAAGGACACCAGAGACTCACACCTGCACATTCTCACAGGTGCCTAGCTTGCTATAGACTTCCTAATTTTAAAGTCCAACCAACAATGACATCACAGTCAATTCACCACAATAGGGACCGAGCCCATTGGCAAAACGTCAATGCCTGAGCTTTGTGAAAATTAAAATGGGAATAGAGTGGAAAACTGGCTATTACTAGGATTTTTGTGTGCAGCAACCCTGGTGTCTGACACTGCTTGTGGCCCACAAGTCCACCACTTTACCATCCACTGCAAATTCACTTTGTCTGATCATTTGTTTTCCAATTACAGCCCTGTCCCTGCTAGCAGAAAATTGTCAGCTTTCGTTACGTGAACCCGTTCTTGGCTCTGTAACCAGGGGCCACGTTTTCATAACCATTTAAAGATGACGGCTGGGTGACTCGTTATCCCACACACTTGATTGGGTTTCGTGGGGGAGGGTCATGAAAGTATCGAAGGCTGCACTGGAGTGGAAGGGAGGAGAGAATATGGTTGTATGTGGAATATATGGGAATGTATGGCTTTATGGGTGTTGTCTTTGGGCAGGGGGTAGTAGACTGTGCTGGGCTGTACAGGGGTGTGGACGGGGATGTTTTGCTGGGGGTTATGTAGGTATATAGCAGTGGTACACACATGTTAACATTTTTGCCCATTAGTTATGGCCAATCAAGGTTACTGATTTTTAATTTCTTAAATTATAAGGATTTATTATTTTTTCTCTAATCTGTGAATGGTACCGTTCTCATACACTCTATGAATTTGATTCAAAGGAAAACTATTTGCAAAATGTTCACAGAATATGCAGAAAAACTGGATTCCATTATAAAGTGGTTATCAACCTAGATCCCCTTGTTGAGAACCACTGCGTTAAAACACAGGCCTTCAGCATTGCACTACTTAAGATACTGAATGTTCACAAATGAATATTACGCCCACATAATAGGGAGGTACAACAGATGAGCATAACAATAGCGGCAAAATTAAATGGTATTTTGAGAGGCAATTCAGGGGACAAAATACCAGGGAAGAAAGCAACAGAATCAATGTTTGGCTATAACTGTCACTTTATCCATGACAAATGAGGCCAGGGCCAGAAACTCCGAAAATCTAGCAGGGCATTCCGATGATCAAGCGCTCTATAATCCGACACAATGGATTCTGGGAAGCAGAGGCAATTTGCCACCACAGATCCCAGAACGGCAGCATCAATTCACATTTTGACCTTTTAAAAGGCTATTAATGGATAATATCTTTACCCCATAGCTATATAAAAGGGTTTTTTTGCAGGGTAATGTGAGGGGAATTTATTACCGATGATATTTTCCTCACTAGCAGCCGCAGTATTCTTCTTTTTAAATGGGACAGTCTTTAAGGTATGATTGGAAACTTATTTGTTGTTGTGTTACTGACTGATTCTGACTGAATCACCTTAAACACCTGTAGTGACGTGCATTGTACAGATTACTGTCACTCTACACACTACACACTCTAGTGTTGTCTCACTATAATGGTTAAAGCACTATAGCAGCATTAATAAGACACATCAACACATATTCAAACAAACTAAAGTCACAAGTAGAGAGAAAATGTCCCAAAATGTCCTTATTCTTTGCTCTTTTGTGTATTTCAGTGTGTATCTTTTATATCTACATTTAATTTTGCATATTACAATAAACACATCTATTTGACATATTTTCAGGTAGTGCAGGTTAGTTTTGTCTTTTAACTACACATAAAAGCTTTCAGAAGTTCATTCTTACAGGCTATCCCAGTCAGCAAGTACAGTAGCATGTTGTGTCTCACAGTCTACATGAAGCAAGGTAGAACTCACCTTGTACAATGAGGTAGGCTTGCGAGGTCTTAGGCTGCTGCTTATTCTGTATGGAGCAAGTGTAGGGTCCCTCATCATACACATCCACCTAGAATACAAACAAAATAGGTTTTTGTTCTCCAAATTATACAGTAGCCTATGCACTCTTAGCATTTTTTGAAACTACCAGTGGCCATTACATTTGTACTGTTAGGATAATATTATTCTAATATAGAGTAATCTGGTGCTATTTCTGCTCTGTTAAACCTGCCTTAATGTAGCTGTGCAGGACTTCCCTTCATTATTGCTAATGGCCGTATGTTTAATCCCATTATTGTACAATTTGAGATGGGAAACGTGCCGGACGAAATTCTTTCTCCATCATCTTCGATGTTTTCTTCGTCACCTTCTCAACTGACAAACAAAACTACTGTCTCACTTTAGTGGTGAAAGAGCAACTGTGGTTGCAGTAATGAGGCCAATATCAAAAGGTATAGCACAGTGCCAGTAGCGTTGGTCAGGGGTACCTTCTGTATACGCAGGCTGTACTCCAGCTGTCCTTTAGTGACCAGGTCCACTCTGGGGTCCAGGGACCACTTGTCCTGGTTAGCAAAGATGATATTGGATCGATTGAGCCAGGCTACCTTGGACACTTTGTCATCCACATAACACCTGGGGGACACAGTAAGAGCAAATGAGGTGAGAGGAGCAGGAAAAGTTGTGTTTCTGCTATAGAAAGAGGAGGAACCAGGAGCGAACACAAGTTAGGCGTAAACAAACAAGGATTTGGAAATCCTTAAACATATACTGTAAGCTTAAAGAGTGTCCGCGCAATATAATGCAAAAGGCATTCCATGCAAGGTTTTGGTCAGAGGCCTTCTTCAGGGCATAAACCTTGATATATGTAAACAAGCAAATAACTGTGGTTACGCAATCAGGAAGAGTGGGAGGGCTGCAAGAAACCCAGAGGCATTGAAGTCAAAAGGTATACATGCACACACATATACCCAAAACAATGTGCATCGCTGGGTAATTACTATTCCAAACAATTTAGTGAGGCTAAGTACTGCACGATAACACTAGACTGAAGATAATCCAGGGATCAGATATTCTAATCAAACAAGGCAACACTCCCCTCTGGTGAGGCACCAAGCTCAGTAGCCCTACAATACATTCCCATTTCCCTCAGCCTGGCTTCCCACCACTTGTTCTCTCTCTATTTGTTGTTCTATATGGAGGCTTATCTGCCTCCCCTCCATTCTATTATCAACACATCTCCTTTTACAGTAGATTTATAAACGAGAAAGGACAGTGGTATCCTCTTGGGTATGTCTTGTTGCTCCACGTCAGAGCATTTATGCCAAGTAAACTGAAGCTCAGACACCTCGCACGGGACAGCAGAGAGGGCGAGCATCTGACTAATGAAATGTAAATGTAAGAAGACGTCGGGATCAATGAGAATGGATGTCGGGGGTTATGCAACGCGACAGTGGATGCGCCTCACATGCAAATTCCACAGACTCCCCGGGCCCTGGCTCTGTGTGCCACCATGGAGTGGCTTTGGTATACAAGGGAGTAGATTAGTTATGCGGTGGTGGATCCCTGGTTATCCATAAATGCAGAGGTACAGGCAATCTGGCCTGTGGCACAGTAGGAGCTTGGTGTCAGTATTGTTGAGGACGTCTGCTCACAGCTTGACATCACACTGTACTGCGGTTCCTCCTGTGTGAAAGCCGAATAAAGTGTTTTTTATGTTCCTATTAAAGAAACACTCAATTTACTGAATGTCTGTAGTTACCTTTGTGGTTGAAACCGGCATTACACAAACATTTTTAAATTCCGAGAGCGCGTGCCCCTCTGATACAGGTGTTCTATTACCTCTTCTCTACCCACAGCTCTCCTAAACTCCCACCATCTGCTTCTACACCAACAGTCACAAGGGGTTTAGGGGGCTCTGTAACACAATCAAGGAACTTTCTATTACCTGATAATATTCTTCTCCATGTGTGTACTTGTTTACTTCTTCATTTGAGTGAGAATTTCTGTAATTTACCCGCCCTCCCACACACAGACACAAAGAATACTTCAGTGTTTTTGCATCCTAAGACCCCTTTCCACAGCGTCAGTTGACAGCATTGAACATTGGTACCCACAAGTGCCATACAGTATATGCTCTAGCTCTCCTCCAGTCTTTAATACCATAGTGCGATAAATATGAAGAATAATTATGGCCAGTCCTAGTACTTCTATTGGATGAAAGGGTTTTATAAGCAGCTCACCTGACTGCAGATAATTACTTGCGAGTATATACAGCGTTGAGCAAACTACACAATGTAAAGCCGATGAAGCAAGATACACCCAGGAAGCTTTGTAAATGCTACAGAACTTGGACTTGAACTCTGATGTGGACTCAGAAGTCAAAGTTGACGGTGACCGAACAACCAACCGGTGGAGAGCACCGCATGTTCTTACAGAGACAGCAGGCCGGACACAGCATGCAAAAGCAAGGATAGTCAGCCGTGTGGACAGCTTTCATTCCTTGGTGGACATAGAGAGGTTGACACACATCAGAAACTATACTGTAGGTGAGAACCACACGAAGACAAGGCAACTGCAGCATCCACTAAGACAGCAAAGCGTGTCCTAGTAAGACCACGCATTGCCAGGTAGACAAGTTCACCCGCAACAAGACAAAGGGGAACATGGAATGCAGTCGTTTTGTGTGCAGGCCATGTTCATGGAAACATCCGAAGATGTGTGTTGACTAAAAGCGCTGGCATGCAGCACTGGGATGGAACAATAGCTGCAGCACTTTCTTACCAAAATGACACTTACACATTTGTTGTTTGTAAGGAACTTTTGATATATTTCACAGTGTTGTTTGTCCTCCAAGAAGAGTCCTTGTATATACAGTGTATATACACTGTTTATGCATCTGTTTCATAAAATCACTTTTATACAATAAAGTCATTGAACTGATTGCAATGTGTCTATCGCATATTTATTTAATTCCTAAATAGTGGTTTGTAGCAGTAGAGATCCCGTAAGAGTATACAATGGGAGGGCAATAAACTCATCGGCCCAACCACCGCAAACCTCCAACATCAAGTAAATGTAGCTTTTAAACAGCACAAAGTGAACATCCATCCAAACTGCACATCTTTCAGGTACTTACACCAAGGCAATAAACTGCACTGACTTACTAATTTAACTAAATAAATGCTTATGAAACTTCTTACGGTCCAAAGCATGATCTATTAGAATAGATACAGGTGAGTGGAAATATTAATTATCTAAATTACCTCTCTCCAGATATTCACCATATGCTACTCGAATTAAAAAAACACAACAAAAAAACATAAATTAACAACACATGGTACATGTCACCAAATTGAGATGTCAAGCCATGCCTTCTTCAGCAGGCTGACATGTTTCTGCCTCCTCTCCAATCCATCACCATCAGCCAGCTGGCCTCCTTCAGATACAAACCCCCACCCGGCCCACACCATACCACATGCTCCTTCACCTGTTCTCTCTATAAGCAGACAGACAGCATGGATCAGATGTCAAAGAAGTATTTTTTCATCTTTAGTGAAGATCAAAATGATTGGCTATACCTCTATACCCCCCCCCCCCACCCACACACACACACACACAAACTCCCCCGCTTTTCTGTCTTTCCTCAAGCTGCTCATGTCTCCCGTTCCGAAGTTCCGAAACCCCCCAGGGCAGAGTGCAAAGCATGCTGGGTAGTATATCTATTTCCTGTTCTTGTTAATGAGCTGCTGACCTGGAAGCACAGAACTTCCTGTCACCTGTCAGAGCAGCTGTCTACCTGTAGCCCCTATCTGTCAAGGTGTGTCCAGGCAAAACTGATCCCAGACTGTTTTGGGGCCACGCTGGACCAGAATGAGGAAGGTTTTCTCAGGCAGGGCTAATTTAAGGTATGCTCAACATGTTGTTTGCAGTTTGATTGTAACAGCCAGCCACGGTTGAGCGATTTCTAATGAACATGTCATGCCACTAGCATCTACAGCTTTCGAAATTATACTGTAGTTTAACCCTGTATTTAGTGGGCCATTATTAAATGGCTTAGCAAAAATCCTAGCCCTTTAATAAAGAAAGCATTATCGTCATATCTGCCCACCACTACCTAGCTGGGATTCTCAACTCATAAACAAACACCTATAAAGCAAACAGCATGCAGTCTTGTCAATGCATATTTTTACTTGGTTTTTGAACAGGGGCCCTGTTGTTTATCAATCCCTCCAGGGTCCGAGGATGGTTGCTGCTGGGTGCGGTTGTGATGAATGCCTAGGCTGCTGTCCTCTGCTATTTTACCCAGAGCTTTGTTGATGGATGCTCTGCTGTGCTAAACTACACCCTTGCCTGCACCGCTGTGCTGTGCCAGTGTGGACTTGCCAATAGACTACAGCTGACAGGGGTCTGTGTGGGCTGACAGATGCCTGGCCAGAGCTGCTGAGCTAGGGTTGGCTTGACAGGAGGGCTGGACTGGATGGATCCCTGCTCCGGGGCTAGCCGTAGGGGAGGACCAGAAACCAGACTGGAGTCAGGGACAGAAACTATAATGAGAGGAAAGATGTGCCAAGACTGGCAGAACAGCCACGCTACCACCCTCATAACCCCCCGCCGTCACACACCCCTCCTCTCCCTTCCCTTTCTTCCTGTCTGTCACCTCTCCCCTGACAACAAAGGCATGTTTCTCCTCCTCTCCGTCGCCCCCTACATTGTGTCCGCCCTTCTGTTCTCCCCTCCACTTCTCACAGCCCTCTCCATCCCTCTCCTCCCCTTTTCTGACCTCCAATTCAGTCTACCGACTAGGCAAACCTTGTTGTGTATCTGAGTGGCATACGTGTGTGTTCAGGTATGTGTGACTGTGTGCCTGATTAACAACACACACCCCACCTGCCGTACTAGCAGAATACCGAATGTCTTTCTCTCCAAGACAATCAAAATACTTGCTTCTATAAATAAATAAAGATTAAGTCAAGAGGGGCCACTTTGATTGAAGACCTACAGTCTTCAATCAAACAGTTTGGCTGGGTGGACGAGGGCAACTGGTGCCAGCTAAAAACCTTTGTGCTTTAGCCTCTGTACGTGTGGCAGTAACAAAAGGGTACAGAAAATAGAAGAGAGACAAATAATATATAACTATAAAGATAAAACCAATTGCAGAGTGTTGAAGCGCTGAAGATGCAGTGCTGTTAATGGCCACCAGGTGCATGAAGAGAGCACATGCTTGCATAGTCATAATTTGAATGGTGCAGTAAGTAGTAAACATATCTAGATGAGTTTATTCCAAAACTTCTTATGGCCTACTTGACTATTACCGTTGTATGTGCCGCCAGTTGCTAAGTGCTCTCTCTCTGTCTTTATCTCTCTCTCTCTGTCTCTCTCTCCTCCCAGAGCTGCATTGAGCACATTCCTATAACCCATAATCCATAATGCACATCCATAATGAGCACATGAGAGAATGGAGACAAGGAATGTGATACGCAGGCTATCACAACTCATTTTACATTAATAATCCCACACTTGTTTTCAACAAATTGGCGATCCTGCTATTTAAATGCACGTGCTTCATAAGCATCACACCTGGCCACAGGTATAATCTGTATAATCTACAGCGCTGAGCAAACTGTACGATGGCAAGCCGACGAAGCAGGGTGAACGGCCAGAAAGAACTGGCAGTGCTGTGGAACCTGGACTGGACTGAGTCTGATAGAGGGTTAGATGTTAAAGTTGAAAGTAAAGAGCATTATGCAGTGTCTTCCAGAACTGGAGCCCACTACCGAGCCACACCAAAAAAAAGGGTTCCCACAGACCCAGACACAGTGGCATTTCACAAAAGAAAAAAGAGAAGGCGTGAGATGTGAACCCCGTCGTGTGAACCCCAAACAACCCAGCGATGGAGTGCTCAGAGACAGCAGGCCCGACACCGAAAGCAATAGGACAGTCAGTTACAGATAGCCAGTGGTCTTGACAGCTGTCTTTGCTTGGCGGACATGGACACGTTGACACACATCAGAGAGTGAAGCCTGAAGGACTGGACACGCCACATGGGAGTTGAGTGTTGATGAACTGAAGGCTATCTGTGGAGTGGTTAGTGGGTAAAGCTTGGATATGGAGAGGTACTGGTCGGAACCGTTTGAAATGCGTCTTTCAAAGAAACCCCGCCGCAGGGATGTTACAGAGTAGTCATGAGATTCACAGAGAGAGAAATCCTAGACGCATAGCACAGCATGTGAATATACTGTAAAGTTGGATTTCTTTTTACAGTTTGTCCAGTGTGAAGACAGCTTTGTGTATGTATATTTCAAATATTTACATTGTAGTCTTTTAGCAGACACTTTTAGTCAAAGAGATGCATTCATTTATTGCTGTTTTATATACAATAAATGTCTGAAGTGATTACAATGTGTGTGTGTGTGTGTTCAATAGGGTATCAGATGGCAATAGGGTTTAGACTGAAGTGTGACTTTTGGTTACAATAGGTCTATGGTCAAAACAGGATGGAAAATAAAGAACACAAAATAGAAAACATAAAAGTAAGACTGCGTGCTAATTTAACATGCTACCCGAATGTAAGTCCGGTCAACTGTGCATAGCCCGTAAAGTGTTCCCTTGCTCCAGTCTCAGGTCTTTTATTTCTCATGAGGTCTTTCATAACACGTTTATCCCCAGGTAATCACGTAAAACACAGAAGTGCTTTCCACACACGGTGCAACAAACAGGAACGCATGTAAACACATAAAGCCCTGCTGCCGCATTCTTCCTCCCATCTGTGTCGCCACAAACATCATCTCCTTCTGTCATTGACCAAACAATTAGCAACCACCCAGGTGCCATGTGCAGTGTGTAATGAACACGGACGTTAATGAGCTAATGAATTGCTGTGATCTTCCTTGTTAGATAACAATGGGATATGACCAATATGTATTCATTACCGCCTCATTTTCTCAAACGTGAATTAATTGTCCCTAGGTGTGCATGCGTATGTCTCTTACCAATCAGCAGGTAAATCTTCATTAATCCTTCATAAATCAGTGTTGACAGCAGCCGCGAGGGGTCATGGTAATTACTGTGATTCCAAAGACAGGTGCAAAGTGTTTGAAGCTTGTTTATGAAATTTCCTTTACAGCTTTAATGAAGCGTTAACCAAAGAGAAATGATGAGGGTGATAAACTGTCACCTTTCATTAATTGTGCCTTTAAACTGAGCTGCTAGCTTAGCTGCTATCCCATGGTCCCTGCAGACCACCATGATGGCCCCGTCTAAATCCAGAGAAGACACGGAGCCATTCATTACTGCAGCTCACGGTCTCCCTTCTGTGCTGCTGTTGGTTTGTTGGACTGGACAGCGTAGTGAAATGGCCCTTGTTTTGTTAGTAGAGGCGGAAGAGAGAGAGAATACGAGAGGAGACGAGGGAGGTATCCTGTTATGCAGAGAGGAAGAAAATAGAGAACAGCCTACAAAGCTGTTATTACCTGAAGATGACCCTTTACCTTACAACCTTCAATCGTGGCACTTAGCGCGCGCGCACACACACACACACACACACACACACACCCTTCCCTCATCCCAGACAGACCCTGGAGGTGTATCCCTAGTGTAAATGCATCAGAATAGACTGTGACTAACATAAAACCTTTTGTTACTAACTGCATTTCCCTTGGAGTTTCTCTGTTTCATTCTTTATAGTCGGCATGAACCAGCGCCTGGGGCAACTCATTAATCAGGAAAATAATGATTTTTGACTTGGCAAGTGAAGGAAAAGCCGAGGAAAAATATTCATCAAAAGTGGTAACGTCAGATTTTCATGTCCAGTTGATTGAAATTTCACCTCTAAGGGCTCTAGTTTCCGGACAGCGCAAGCCTGGTGGTAGCGCTAACGCAGACGTAGTGACAATTTCGCTGGCTGCAAGGTGTCGCTGGCTGCAAGTGCCCAGCACTCCTACTCAGCTCTTTTACAACTGTGCCGCCATTGTGCCCGATTACCGCCACCGCCACACGTCTAGAAATAAGCAAAAGAATATTGGCCACACCTTAGATCGCCTTGCGCCGTGAACTTGGGCCGTGCGACTCCGCTTGCGTCTTGATCCGGAAACTAGGACTATTAGACGCTGCAATTGCCAGGCCGACCAGATCTAAAGGATCATAGCCAGAGCAGCTGTTTGGAATATTTCTACAACAAATGCCAAGAGAGAGGGGAAATGTCATTTATTCAAGTCAGTATCTGGTTATTAATTGTGGTTTATGCAAGGTAAAAGAGCTGAGCTTCGCAACTCCTCCTCATCAATCCAGATTCACATCAACCTATTCATTCTTGCTTCAAGCTGCAGCACTCTCAGCGAATCCATACAGTGGTTTTAAGCAGGGTTTTCGTTTGAGACAGAAGGTGTCTGATGTAACAAGCCCATGATAGATGACACCTCATTGCAATGTAGGCAGGAGGATCTATGGCGAGACCAGGTGCTGCTATTAAATCTCAGGAGATAAACTGTGCTCCCTCTTTCTGTCAGATATCTACCTTTTGACAAAAAGTCTTACTTTCCCCATTGCATTACCCTGTACTGTCTCTCTGTCCTATTCTGCTGTATTTCCTGCCGTCATTCTGGACAACCACCCCCAGCCTGACTATCAGTTGCTCCTTTACCCATTCATTATCTCCGTCGCACTCTTTTTCCTCCTTTGGCTGCTACAGTATAGTAATGTCAGACTAAATTACAGTGCATAAGGTGCGTTTGTTTCTGCGTGTGCCTACACACACACACACACACATATGTGAGCATAAGGGGCACAGTGATATTACCACTAATGTAAGGGAGGAGAGAGGCAGCTCAACCAGTACAGCTTTTATTAGCGCAAATGATACACAAACAGGTTTTATTTGCGCTTATTTGCCATGCCATCTCTGGCTACCCTCTCTCTCTCATCACCCCTTACCCATCTTTCTCCTGTCATTATAGGAAATTGTAAACAATGCCCAGGTCAGTAAACTTGACTTATTCATTTATAGACACCAGTTTATTACCATATTTCATGATACAACATTGTTTGGAAGAGATGGGAAAACTAGGTCACAGACGGTAATTGGGAGAGTGCAATTTTATCATACGTGAAGGGTAGGGGGGACTTGTCCTGTACAGTATATGGTGGTGACAGTCCTGCGGTTAGATGCAGGTGTGAACAGAGTTCTATAATAGTCCGCATGAAACCTGGACCAATCACAGGAAACTGTAAAATGTAGGTAATGTGACAATTATTGATGGGAGGAAAATGTATAAAGCATCATTTTATTAATGACAAACTGATGCAATGAGCCGTGCTAATATACAGCCGTCGTTCTGATGGAACACAACATCACATCTCGCCTTTCTCCAGCAGCACGTCGGCACTGCCTCCACAATAATCCACAATATATGTTAACTGCCAAAAGTCTGGAAAAACGCTCAATATCAATTACCAATATGAGCCGCTAGTAATAATGATGAAAAGGAATGAAATAGCGCCATCATTTTTAACATCATTAAATTTAACATAAGGCTTTCAAAACATCTTCTTGGGAAAAACTGAGATTTTGTAAGGGTGTGGTTTTTAAAGGCGTAACCTTATGTAAATGTTGGGGTTTGGCCTATTTCTTATCAGCTAGAGAGGGAAGGAAAAGGCATATCTTTTTGTTTAAGAGAGAAATACTAGCTTATCTAATGTATTTTAACTTAGCTGGCTTTGCACATATAAAAACCCACATTTCATAAGCATAGAGTGTGCATAGAGGATAATACACATAATTTTCCCTGTAGGCGAGCACATGACTGCTCTCTGAACAATAAACACATGCACAAGTGCAAACAAACTCACACTTCATATATATATTGGTTTGCACTGAGTTATTGCAATGTGAAACCAACCCGACTTAAATGGAACAGATACAGTGTAACTAATTAGTAAGTGTCCACACCAAACAGATGTGAAAGCAGCTTATGTGTGACCATGTGAAATGATCTATTCAGGTTACACATTTACCTCCTATGTGAGCTTCATACTGGTTTAAAATACATACAAGGATCTCATCATCTTTTCATCCTCTTTGGACATCAAAAGTTAAACACCAATGGCACAGAGGTCTATGCATGATATGACTGACAGGTGTCTTGCTAAATGAGAAGGTCAGACTGCTCCCCAGTGATTTGTTGTACAGGAGGGAATAGATAGTTCACGTCAATGCACTAGGAGAAGCTAAAGGTTTGACAGCTATGCTTCATATCTGTCTGACATCAGGCACTTTGTGGGGAAATGAGTTGCTCTTGTCATGCGAATGCATACAGATTGACAGGACAGTATTCTCTGGCTCTGTATTTAACTTATACCACACTGAGCAGTAACTTTTATTATTGAGTTCTGATACTATTCTGATCACGCATGCATGCCTACTTTCATTTGATGGTGTATACTGTACATATACACGGTATAAACAGTTTTAATTCATCCTCTCATTCCAAATGGCTATGCTAATAGCAGTGAGATGATGAATATGTGATAGGCTAGCTCAGCAGCTTTTAACAACAGTTTCCTAAGACCTGGTAGTTAACACAATGTAAACAGAATGTGTTTGTCTTTCTATAAGTCTTTACTTCAGTGCCCTCACTAAGTCCAATTCCTTGTGTATACTTCCATATACAGTAGGCTACAAGGAATGTACTTCCAAATCCAATTCTGATTCTCATCCTTTCAGATATTTTATGGTATTACAGTGTTTCCCAGAGGATTTAGTGAGACTATGGTTGGTGGACATCTAACCCTTATGGGGGGTCTGGGGGCATGGTCATGGGCTAGAAAATTGTGTACATTTTAATGGTAAATGCATTAATTTGGTGCACTTTGAGAGCAAAATTAAGAAGCTAGATCTATGAAGAACTTTGTGCTCTTGTAAACAATTTAATCATAAACACATTTTATAGATATGAATGGTGACACGGCAAAAACGTCACACCGCAATAAGCTACAGTATTTAGGCTAATCGTTGTTACTTAGACAAACTCAACAGGGAACCTGACGGAATATGACACATTTTATTTTTAGGAACATTAAGGTGTCCATTGTAGGTGTCCAGGGTCAAATCCAAAACAAACAAGGATGTCATTGAATCCTTATTAGTTTGATTAGCTACTTGTGTTCAACACGGGAGATTGTGAGCATGTGGTCTGGTTTCTGCTCTCTCATTGGCTACCACTACAAACGGAGCTGCAATAGTAAACAACTTTTAGGAGCGGGGATTAGCGTCAAGCTTCCAGGAACTTTCTCCGCTTTGAGCGGAATTCGCTGTCCCCTCTCCAATTCTTTATGTTCAGAGTTCCTCTGAGTTCACAGTTCTATTCTTTTACGGGCACTTTATTAAAGTCTCTTGTCAAAATGTGGCCTTGACAGATGTTGAATGGAGTGAGTATAAGAAACAAACAAGCATTTATTACTTGCACAAGGATTTATAAAAGTGTCCTGCTACTGCGTCCTATGATGTGTGAAACTACTCAAAAGGCTGCATACCGAGGGATCGGCAAGGCCATAACGAAGATTCTGGGTAATGATCCAGCTATGCATTATTACCATAACAGCCCCAGAACCTTCTCCAAGAGAGTATAAACACAGGCAGTCAACAGATTCTCTTTTGTGCAGCGACAAAGGGGTGTAGGGGTGTAATATGTTAAGCAGATTTCGAACCTGGGTCCTCGGAGTGAACCACAAACACATCCAGAATCTTTCAGACCGTGGTGCGCCACCTCACAATCTACCAGCACATGTCACCAAAAATCATTACTGGGGGAAACAAGCTAAACTTCTACCGATTCTGATTCCACTTCAAGTTCCCTGCTCTGGACCTTTCGCTCATGTCAAGTGGAAAACCCATTTTGCGGGGCTTCAGCACGGCCAATTTCTATCTGTCACAGGTAGTGGGGAATTGACTGTGCGACATGTAGCATATCACTTTAAAGTGACAGGAAAACGTGGAATCACTTTGTGCTGGCCACATGCTCTTGTCGCTTTTCATAAGAACTTTGTTCAGTCAGAGGAAAAAGTCCTTAAGCCTTAACGGTTTGCAGGGAAAAGATAGCAAATCGGTGCCAAGTGCTGTCTCCTTGCCCCTACTCAGGACAGATGGTGTAAGACCAAATTGGAACTTGGGCTTGAACTCTTTGTGTAGGCTACTTCACACCAACCAACACATGCACATGCACAAACACACACACACAAGCACACACACATGCATATTCACAGTAGTCCCCAGGCATGTAAGCAGCAGTGAGGCATGAATCTCTGTTTTCTCATCCGCTTTATTGTTTTTGTTGTCACAGAGACTTTAACAGCCCAATCTAATTAAATATGGCAGTTAACAGCAGAAAACAGACTTGCAGGTATGAGCATTCATGCCTGACCGAAAGCCAGTAAGGACACTTTCTGGATGCTCATCATAATAGACCTGACAGGATAAGAATCAGCATATGAGCATATGAGAATATGAATATACATGATTACATGACACATGACACATGACTACTCCTACTGTAGTCTAATACTGCCATTTCATATCCCAAAATACAATAGTATTTTAATGTAGTGGTTCCACCCCACTACAGTAAGTGTAAAGTAAAATGTCCCATAAGTTGGTGATGTATTATTCCAACACATCGTTTCATCCACCTTGTTCCCTGGGGAGTAAGTCACAAGTTATAGCATGGTTCATTTAAACTCCATCAGTGAGGTTCATAATTGGTTTTAATAAGAATAAAGTTTTTCAGCTGTTGTGACTAAATCCTTATCAGGCTGAGAGGTCATGGGGTTGTGATTGCCATGGCAACTTGGGTCTGGTCAGCCAGGTAAGGGTAAGGGTAAAATGTTGGTTGAGGTGTCACTGGAGGATAATATACTGTATACCACATTTCTGGAATGTAGAAAAATGATCATGTTACAGCTTTCTGCATAGCAATACTAGGTTTGGAAATATGGGGTGGGGTCCACCCTCCTTCTTCAGAGGGCTGGCTTCCCACTTACTACAAATAATACCGTGCTTGTGGATACATAACTCTGGTGACAAGCTTCATCAAAACTTCACACCCCTGTTCCGACATTCCGGCTGTCCCTTTTACTCTTTGACTACCTTCGTTGCTGGCACAGAGGCGGAATAAAAATGACCCCCCCCCATTCCGCCTCCGTACTTTTTACATAGAACGGCGAGGTGGAATAAAGCCGCAATAATCTTGGCTTTTTACGGTGTAAACGGGGCTAATGATAACAAGGTGACATTGAGAGGGAGTGGGAGCGTTAACAAATACCAGCAACTGTGTGTGTTTGTGTGCCAGTTATAAAAGAGAGGGAGAGAGAAAGGGCTCTTACTACTGTATGGAGATTTTGTACGCTGATGATACTTTGATATAGCCTAGAGTACAACACATACAGAGATTTCTGTATGTGTTTAGACATCCTTCCTATGCATCATTCTGTTTTGTACGTGTATGTGTGTGTGTGTGAGTGAGTTGCGATAACACAGGGCAGTGAGGAATGTTAATAGGAAATGAGGCTACGGACACAGGAAGGTGAAGGTAAACTCGGAAGGTCTCAGATGTGTCTGGTCCTGGCCATTTAAAGCATTCTCCCTATCACAACCCAAATGAATGTGTGTCACAGGGTGTGTGTGCATGCAAGCATGATAGTCGTTAATCACTGTCCCAGCCCTCTGCTTTAAGTGTCAACACAAGTAGAAAGTGTCAGAGAAGGACACCTAAAACACACTGTTGTTTTCAACAGGAAACACTACCAACTGTCAGTTTATAACTAAACCTAAACTTAACTAAACCTGATCACATTTTTGACGCACATTATTTTGAACAAAACACCAGGGATTAGGTATCGGTCAATGGAAAATAAAGAGTTACCCTTCACGTGGTTCAAAAGGCTTTCTTGTGAGCCAGTTGGATGCTATTTTGGTTAGCACTGTCCAGGCTATACCATACTTGCTATGTTCATCTTACAGTCATTCGATTACACGTCTGCAGAAGTAATGTGTACAATATGTATGTGTATGTGTTAGATTTCGCATTGTGTATTGGTCATCCAAGATACTGTATGTTCAAAACCATTTTAGACTGAGGCATGAAACCAAAAATGACTCCTTGTATAGTGTGGAAGTGATTCTGTGACATTGATCTTGAAGAAAGGAGGCCATGCCATGCTCGGTATTGCCTGTGGTTACTGAGAGGCCATTAAGAGTTACAAGGGTTTTGGCACTGGTGGGCGCAGGGTTCTAAGCCTCCTGACTGCCTTGTTAGTGTATAATGTTCTGTGTGCAACCGTGCAACTGCAGTATAATCTGCCCAGAGTCCAGTGGATTGTTGCTTTTTCTGCTTTTTGTTTTGGAGTAAATTATTTCCAAGGTAGCAGCACATAAAGAACTCTGAAAAGTATTTCACAGAGAATTCTCAAGTTACTGGCTAAAGTCAGATAGCTGGAGTCAGAAGTTCAGCCAGTGCTTCAGTCAATAGACTAGCGCCAGAAGAAGAAGGCACATTCTGCTGCTTTGGCATTGTATTAAACTAAATAGATAATACATTCCATCAAGTGTATAAACAAAGTATTTTGAGAGACACACAAAATTTTCCTAGACATTTAAAGTTGTGCAGTCCCCCCTTCCTTTTCTTTTTCATACAGCAACCTGTGATGGACTTGGGCTGAAGATATCAAGAGGTTAAAGATCAAATCAATAGTAGTGAAAAAGTCATGAAAGTATCAGCACCTCCAGCAGCACAGCCAGATCCACTACTCATATCTGCTATCTGCCTCTGACTCCAACTGAACCTCTGGCATCTATTCACCGTAGCTGTACCATAAAATACTAGTGAAGCATGCATTTATTAGATATGTATCATGTGTTTATATGAACTTGAAAGGAATCTGGAAATGGATTATAGATGATAATTAGTACACAGGGCAACATGCAAAACTAGCTTTTAAGGTCAATTCTAGATGGCAAATTGAAACAAGACATGATAGCCGTAAAGAAAAATAGAAACGGCTAAAGGTGTTGCTTCCTATTTTAACCTATTACCCAAAATACACACAAACATTCGCTGGTCTTTATGAGGGATTAGATTGAATTAAATTAATGTTATTCAAAAAAAGGCTAATATTGTGGGGGGGTGAAGTTTTAAAACCACTCTAAACGATCCATGAATGACATTTTCCCCCCTCATTTAGTTGGATGTAATGTGGCTATTAATTAACCAGTGCGTGTCAACATGGTGAACATCTCATTTTGAACCTGCCTTTAGTCGTCATTTCCCAGCTGTTGATAATTTATTCATAGAGTTTAAGGTGTTTATATAAAGACCTTCCAAAATAAGAGCTCTAAAAGTGACACTTATTAAGCCGACAAAAATCATTACCAGTGAAACGTTTAAACAAATTAAGGTAGTTATGAAACATCTTCATAAACAGGGTCCATGTTTATTTTAGAGACCCTCATCTATCAAACTTGCCAGAACAAATGCGATCTTAAAATGCGTTTCATTCTCAGTATCAGCACACGTGAGACTTTATGTTGGTAAACTTTCTTGAAGAACTTCATTTAGGAGGATAGAGTTTTGAATTTATTTAGTCTATCTATGCAAAACATAATATTCACACATGTGGAAACCCCTGAAGAAAGATAATATATACTATAACTCATCTGATAATAATAGTAATAATATAAGTTCATATATTTCTATATAAACATACAATATAACACACGAAACCTTTTCTTTGTCTGCGTGTCTTTACGCGTGGAATGTGGAATTTACGGCCGTGCCATACAAACGCGCATGATTTTCTCTGAAAGAGCAATCCAACCCAAATATAAAATTGTTATGTTTCGAGTTCCTATTCATAGAATCTAAACATGACATGCTTAGGATATGTCTTTGTGTTATAATTAGTAATAATGTATTTATGTTTTAGAGGCGTCACTTCAAAACACATAATTTCAAATCCATGGTCCTGAGGATAAAGTCACAACATTTCTTGCTGTCCAGTTATAATAATAATCTATAGCGTCGTTATTTTTATTTTCACAGTGTTTGTGACTGAAAGAGAACAGCTATAAGGCTCCTTGTCTGACTGACGGGTCATGGGGTGTTGAGTTGCCGTGGCAACCTCAGGTCTGTTCTTTCTGGAATTTTGAGGCACATGTTACAATTTTCTGCAAAGCAGCACGCTTTTTGAAGGAGAGGGGGAGGGATCACCCATCCTTCTTCTGTGATGGCTGCACCCAAAATCACTACACCTACTGTATCCTCACACACAATCACCACAACCACTTCTATCCATCTCATAATCATTGCAAACATCATGCAACATCTCATTACCTTAAGAACACGTCAATCCAACAGAAGTCTATAAATAACAGCGCACAGTTTTTCAGCACCGTTTCACATGAACAACAGAAATAAACTTTACACCTGTACACAAAGTAGGGTATTGGATACCAGTACACTTTCATTTACACTTCAACTCCTGAATAATACTAGCCTAATATTTTACTATTATAACCTAGTATACTACCTTTGTACTACAACCACTATTTTTTCAGACTTTTTTCCTTATTCATTCTTCTTCCCGCACCACCAACTACCTGTCATCATGGTCGAGAGAAAATATTTTTCTCGCCCATGATGACAGGTAGACTTCCCACACGTCATTAACCCACACACTGCTCGATTGACTGACCAGGGTAAAAACAAATCAACAAACAATAAATTATTGATGGACATTACTGACACACCGTAAACACAAGCACATTACCGGGCTGAAAGTGTCAGAGGCGCAAACGCTCATTGGATTTAATGAGTTGTAAAAAGAATATTGGCCCAGAGGTTTTGAAAACAGAACTTACACATCTACATTCTTCCAGAATAATGTTGGAAACCCCCTACTTGCCCTACTAACCCATGGGCTACTGCCTGGGAAAGCCTGTGCATCACAGTAATCCACCTTGCATCATAGCTGAAGGATCAAACTTGCTGCTTATTCAATTGAAAGAAGAGGGACAAATGCAGGGCAGTTACTGGTTTGTCCTAATGTATTGCATCCCCTCAAATTGAGATATATCAGGCTTCAGTGATAAAAAGCGTCTGCTAAATGACCTAATTGTGATATGGCAAAATCAGAACCATCTTTTAAATCACTTCTTAAGTATACAATATATACCGGTATATAGTTATAATTTTACATTACTGTCTCATCTGTTGAATTTTACCACCATGTTTAATAATGTGGTTTCGTATTTTAATACTGTTTTAATTTTGATTCGTTTTTAATGATCATGAATCCATCATATCATTGAACCACACACTTCCCCCAAGGCTGCTGATGGAGAAACACGTGTCTTATGCATCGTTGGACGTTTGTCTGCCTTGCGATGCTCAAGAGACAGGACTGAGTGGGTGATGGCATAACTATACGTCGCCTCACAGCTCCAGAGAGTAATTATGGAGAACAATGTTTTCCCAAAGAAGGGCAAGAGGTGAACAGAGAGAAGGAAAGGTGGAGGGAGCTCTGCAATTATCCCTCGGGTTTCGCTCCGGGTGAGTGACGCAAACGCCATTTCTCCCTGTGTGTGTCGCCTTTCTCTGTGACTCAACTAGTTTGAGTTGCGATGCTGCTGTCAGCTCTCAACTCCAGGATCCACTCTCTCCTCCCAAACTGCATTATTAATATGGGTATACTGTGCATGTGTGCATGCGTGTGTGTGTAAGCAGTATCTTAGGAGTCAGGAGAGAAAGATACATTTCTACTGAACTTATTACCGAGGGTTAGCCAGCTAGACATTCATAGCATTCGGTTGTCTGGCTAATGAAGTGTCTTTTCTTTGCGCGTGCGTGTGTGTGTTTCCTATAAAAATGTGACTTTTAATAGCCTATTCACAAACGATTGGATTCTGAAGGTTAAGCAAACATGGATTAATCTGCATACACACTCCACAGAATCACAGAGCCTCACAGATCCAACACAAGCTGGTAGAAAACATTCCCAAATACATATTTTAGCCAATACTATCTCATCAAATAACTGCCAGTTTTTGCTCACTTTTGGCTCCAAAAAAACCTATTTGTTATCAAATTGACCTGACGATAACAAAGACATGAGTGCAATCAGAAAGGCCATATTGCATCAGCATAACGCAACAGAAGGACACTGTTACTGAGGTGACACATTTATATTTTATGCAGGCTTATTCTTGAAGCATATTTGATTCATACTTTACCAATTATTTTCTCCCCTTGGACACTAGTTTACACCACAGGCAATAGTCACACTTTCAAAGGTTTGTATGAAGACCTTATGAAGCTACCGTTTTATTTATGCCAATGGGCCTAGCCAGCTTTGTAACCAGTAAGTTTATCCCTCATATGTGCAGTCTTGACTAATATATGTTTTTGGGGGGATGGGTTGGTAGAATTGGTAGACTGCCATTATCTCATTTCTACAACACCTCCACCTAGCAACTAAAACCTAGTAACAACCTCTATAACCTAAAATCAACACTTCTCCTGGCCACCAAATCAGATCTGACAGCCTTGAATACAGAACTTGGATGCATGTGTAAATGTCAGAGGATGCATTCACGGGCAATAGCTGACCTTGCCCATGCTGTAAGACACTGTGGCACCAAGTGATGTTTACAGTCTCTCTGCTCTGCCACGCAGGAGGCAGTGCTTACGGCGTTGGTCTCCAAAATGAACAAGTAGCCCAAGGCTGGATGCTGGACAGGCATGTATGATCCCTGGCTCAATGGTCTCACTGTCCCAAAGTGGCTGTGTGTGTGTGCGTGCAGGCCTTTAGGGCTATCTTGTCTGTTAGTGCAGACATGGAAGTTGAAGATATCATGTGCCCCAGAAGCTCAGAAAGAATAATACATGTGAATGGAGTTGTGTCTAGTTTATTATGATGAAACAACTCCAGCAAACTTCAGCTGCTAAATGCTAATGAAGATGCAATATGCTGTGTAGCAACAGAAATGGATAGATATATAGATGATAAAATGATGGAATGCTAATGGCAAGATCACATATCCTACTGCACTGTGTTTGGGGATGGATGTTTTCACTACAGAATAACCCTAGCTATTCTGACTGATTGTGCTCCATCTAGCATATGTGTTGCCCAGACAGCTGTTCAATCACCCATCATTTTACTCTGACAACAAGATAAATGAGCTCCAGCTAACCTGGCATTATCATACGCTTAACTGAGTTATGAGGTATTTATAGCCAATCATACCAGCTTGGCTCTGATCAATAATGATGAATTATGCTGTTGCCAACAGAGGTGCAATGGGTGTTTCTGGAATTACACCAAAGTGTGTGCACCTGCATGTTTCTGTCAGTGTATTAAACTTATGGAAGTGTTGAACTCATGTGAAGTGTTGCACTTGAACCCAAGGACGTTTAAAAAAAACTGGATAAGGTGTGTCAAAATGGCTGCCATTCCTTTCAATTAATCCTGCTCAACCAGCATTTTGGCTGCAGTACCAGCACTGGTCACCACACAAGCCAGGGAGCCATCCTGGGGACTGCTTGAACAGCAAGCAGACAATGCAACAAACGTCCTCATATTCTTTGTTTTAAATTTGTTCAATATGATTTCAGTAGGGTTTTCTCTTTAATTTTCATGTTGGTCTACTGATCACCCTATGGTGAATCCTTATCTTCTCTACCCCTTTATTATCTTGTTCATTATTCTCCTCCGGTGTGACTTTCTTCTCTGCCTTTGTCTTCTGCCACAGTCTGCTTCTATCAGTCTCACGACAGGCTATCCCTTATCGTGGTTACACCGAACTTAAAGGGAAGAGACTGTAAACAAGTATTTTCCACAGACACTAGTAAATTTTGCATCAACCTGATGGCACACTTTGGGTCGGTGGTAGAGCTAACACAACTAACAAGGTGGTTTTTCTCTTGCCTGGGCACGTTTGCTAATTACCCGGCTCACTTGCACCGTAATGGGCGTGGGGGCACAGTAGTGTGTAGGTGTGTCAGTCAAAATCAGATGCCGCGGTGTTGGACTAGTTTGGCTAGTGTCTCCGCCTGGTCAGACCACATCTTAGCGCCGACACAGGTGTTGTGTGGCAGTTTTCGGGCTTTAGGCGAAGGTGCACTAAGTACATACCTATCTAAAATCACACACACCACATTTGTATCGGTTATGTTTGCCTATTTTGTGAATAATTAAACTAATGACTACTGTCCTTTTTTTTAATTTTTTAATTTTAATCACAAAACTAAATATATGCACATGTATCATGGTGGTTTATTAGAGGTGCCATATTTACATACTTCCCGAACAAGAACATCATTTTGACAGTTTGCTCCCAAGAGCAAACCGCCTGCTACGAAATTGGCAGTTTGCTGAGCCAGAGAGTGCACTGCTGTTGAAGGGAATGAGGAGCTGATTTGATTGGCCATAACTGAAGACAGCAGCCACTACTCCGACTGATCATTTATTAATTCTAATCCAGCCCTTTTACAACTGTGTCCCGCCCGCTTACCACCATCCCAAAATTAGCAAAAAAGTACTGGCCACACCTTAGACTGACTTGCGCCGTGCGCCTACGCTTGCGCCTTGACCGGGAAACTAGAGCCCTTAGTATCATCACTGCAACTTCTGTTTTGGGATACAGGTTGGTATGCCAACATATTGAGCATGTTGTTATTTCCATCTGCAGTGTTGTGCCTATGATGTTACCCATAAATCCTGGTCTCAATGGTCACTAGCCTTCAAAGGCATACACTAAAAGGCACACATACGTTTAAAGGATTCACTAGCAATCACTCTGTGAGTCTGTATTGTGCTACCTCACATTAAATTATGAGGCTTCTTTGACCAAATAATTATGAATTGCAGTTTTAAGAAGACAAGTCAATATAGTCATGATTCAGCTGAAACCTTTCTGTGGCTCAGTGCCATCAATGGTTCAGCAATATTGTATTTTATTTTTTGCACGCTTAAAACAAAAACGTTTAAAAAAAGTATAGCTTATGTGCAGACCAGCTTGAAGCAAGCACGCGTGAAGTCCTTCCCCCCCCCCCCCCCACACACACACACCTCCTAGAGACTCACAAGATGAATAACTTATTAGCTTTCAGATACATTCAGATTTGCTTTCTTCTATATTCTTTCCGTCTCTCCCTCTGGCCACTTGCACTTCAATCATCTTGTGCTGTTTGCTAGCTCATCTTGAGCAAACAACACACGAAGACAGAGGCGCTGTCTTTTGTTCTTTTCAGGGGGGGAAATTCGCCACATAATAAAATAACAATAATAAAAGAATAAACATCAGAAAACTGCAGCAGAAGATTAAAGCCTTGGAGCTTTTGGCAGTGCTGCTTCAGAACACGACGATCCTGCTCCAAAAAAGCAAAGAGCAGGAAGAGACACAGAGAGGAAAAGCGAGGAACCGTCGCTGTTATCTCCACCACTAACTATCCTGTTCGTCCTCCACCACCAACACCCTCTCCCCCTGGTCCTCTACGCCAGTGGCTCTCACCATGGGGGTCAGGGTGGGGAGGGTGGGGGGGCTTCATAGGATATGAGGGCTATCAGAAGCTGTCAAGATGGAAATAACCTATTTGTTCATATTATTAGGCTGCTGTTATTTATTTTATTCATAATTGGGGGAGCCATGGGTCAAGAAAGGCTGAGAAGTCCCCCGGGGCCTCAACGCCGTCTATATCTTGGCATTATGCATTTAAATGGCTCTATTGTGGCAGGACTTCTCGACAGGGCCAGTGTCTTGAGAGATAGCTTTCATTCTGCCGGGGCGGGCTACATCACTCACCCCCCCCCTCCCCCAGGCACCCCACCCCCGCCCCAGCTAAGCGTTTGCTGGCGGCGAGGGCTGTTGCTGCGAGCGCTGCCGGTACAGCCCCGCTCGATGCGTAGCTGAGGGGAGAGAAGTGACGGATGGCCGATACATGTTATCAGTCACGGTGTGTGTGTGCG
>JAODLI010000021.1:4431056-4446127 GCA_027575585.1 Percopsis omiscomaycus
TGTGTGTGTGTGTGTGTGTGTGTGTGTGTGTGTGTGTGTGTGTGTGTGTGTGTGTGTGTGTGTGTGTGTGAGAGTGTCTGAGCCAAACAGTATGAACTTCAAGATAAACAATGAATCATGTAGTGACCTCATCCCAGCAAACATATGACACACAAGGCCAGAGAAGCACCACCAGCTACAGGCTCTTTGTGTGCTAATTTAGCTAAAAGGAAAATTAATGAATACAAAAAATCCCTGAGCTTGCCCTGTGGGTAAATCGACCTAACAAAGTCACACAGTGAGTCACCAAACAGTCAAATTACTGTCATGGCGGCTGATGTTGGAAGCTCCGGGAGTTATGCTTGGGTTTGGAATATCCTACTTACGGGAAACCTGTGCTTCCAGAAAAATGCAAAATGCAAAAATGCAAGTTCCCTGCGCTGTGTTTTTTCACGGTTGTGAGCTGTTCACAAGGAGATTTTTAACCTCCTCAAGTCCTCCTAAACACTTTCCATGGGACTTCAGAACCGGTCTAATAACGCTGAAGAGACTTCAGCGTTATTAGACCGCTTGTACCAATAAACACCAAATAATGCATATATACTGTAGCCATTTGTACAGTATTATCGTGTTTGGGAGCTTTACAAAAACAACATGTACAGTATATACTTGTATGGTGTATTGTCAATTGAAGGGAAGATAATCTTCCAGATGACCCAGACAAGCTAAACAGATCACAGACACACCGCTCACGTCCCTCCACTCACATGCATCCATGATAGCCAAGTCATAATGTCGGCAGCCTCAGCCTCTTCTGTTCATCAGCACTAAGTCACATAAGCAACTTGTGCTTGAATGTCTGATACACGGCGCCCTGTAAGCATGACAGCGCTATCAGGAAGTTGGGTAGTAGATTTTCAATGGCTGTTAGCATAGTCACTCACAAGACTGAATACGTGATTCTGGTACGGCGCTAGTGAAGTGCTAATGTCTAATTTCAGTCTGTTACTTTTAAGCAGTAACATACCTATTTAACAGACCTACAAACAGCTAGACTGTTGTTGAATTTCCTAATGAATTCCTCTAGTATAGGCTAATTGTAAAGTCCGCTTTGGTCGATGGGTTATGTCCTTGAAATAATCCATATTTATTTGTCAGTTGTATATTGAGTTCTGACCACAATGTGCACATGTATTGGTGACAATTCTTTTTAGGTGTTGTCGACAGCTGAGCCATTTTAGCTAATCACATTTTTGAAATGCTGTTTGTTTAAACTCGGTTTGTTTATCTTACTGTTCCAGGCGCATTGCGTGACGCAGAAACCAATGCCATGTAGTCGTCGTGCATGTCAATCAAAATACTGTACCTCTCCTGTCAAGAAAGTGGGTCTTGACGCAGTTAGCCAATGCTATGGCCCAGATTTGCTCTGTGGCTGGCTCTATGAGACTATAATCTCAGCAATACATCAATTAACACGTTTAAAGCCAGTGGACTTAAACAAAGCCACTGGTTTCCCTTCGCTAATCAGCGTTACGATTCAAGTCGCTACAGCAAAGCCCACAAATGTCAGTGTTTTATTCACTGCCAGAGGAATATCAGCTGGACCGTTGTGATACTCTGGTCTGATTAAACTGGGAAAGTCCTCTCCCAGTACAGGCTATATTAGGAATAATGACTCAGCACATCCTAACTCTCCATTTCACACTCAAACTAAACATATGACTCATATGTTCTGGTGGTGGTCCACATTTGGAACTACAGATGTTATATAACCCTGTCCTGATATCATGGGGGGTCTCAAGCTCATCTTGGAGGGCCTTGTGAGGGGATGAAGAACTTGGAACCAATCTTTTTTTTTTTTATCCTCATATTATATTGTTGGCGCGTGTTTGCTATGGAGGTCATAGGTCAAAGTCTGGACAAGTGTCCCCCAAGGCAGGCTGCTGATGGAGTAAACCTCAGCCCCCGTCACCCGGGCCAGCTGGCTAGCTGGCTAGCGCCCACGCTCGGCGCAGCCTCAGGGATTAGCCGGGTTTAAGACACCACCCCCCCTCCACTGTATCCAACACTGACCTACATTAGGAGAGAGCGTGCATGATGGGTTGTGACAGGAACCCAGGAAACACGGGAGCAGAAACCGGGACACCATTTTGACCGTAGCTGTGTCTAGCTAATGGACGGGCACACTGGTCTGCACCAGGCTGCTGGCGCTGAATGGTGCCTGAGCAGGGAGACAGTCAGGAGGATGCACTGGTGACAACTCACCCAGCCCCCGCTCTCCCACTTCCTGTATTCATGCCCCACAACAAAGAGCCACAATGGTGTCCCTTCGCCGCCTCGGCTGGCCGGATAAAGAGGCCCTTGGTGACGCTCGCAGCCCCGTGGGCGGTAGAGGGGCACAGCCGGCCCACACGTGCCCAGCCTGCCGCCCGCCAGCGGGCCACACAGAGAGGGTGATGTCATGCTTAGCCAATAACAAAAGAGCCCGGCCCTCCTCCCTCCTCCCTCGCCCCACTGGTTCCAGCTCCATCCAGCCTAGCGCTAATCGCTAGCATTATCCTCTTTACTGGGCTGGGGCTGAAGGGGTGGGGGGGATTGTTAACAACAAGCCAGCCAGGCGTGTGTGGGGGGGGGGGGGGGGGGGGTTGTGGCTGGTTTGTGGACAGATAGACAAGTAGAGACGAAGAGAGGATGACCTCACACAGAGACAGCCCACCAGAGTCTTACCACAGGAACACGCATAGATACATAAACTGTGAGCACATGATTGGACATGCACACACACACACACACACACCTAATGGATGTGGCGCAGGTCTCTGCAGTGCCCCCAGTGGCCAATAAAATACACCTTTGACTTGTGTGTCAGATGGAAAGAGTTATTAATTAGGCGCATAAATTACAGAAAATGCTAGTGAGACTTAGCACGCAGCCAAGTGTGCTCCAGGAAGACGAGAATTATGGGAAGGGCCATGGGACTCATGCCTGACAGGTCAGACACTGTCTCACCCCTGCCAACCAGGAAGTTAAATGGAAAACATTCAACTTTATGAGCCGCATTTCAAACCGACACTTTCTCTGATAGAAGAGATGGGTAAAAAGAGTTCCTCAAAACACACAGACATAACATGAGAAATAAACCTTAAATGTGTGAATGCAGTACACGCACACACACACACACCACATGCCGAACCTCTGCTGTCCCCTCAGCTAAACTAATGCTCGCACATGCACACCTATGTGTGCGTGCATGTTTTAACATGCATGCACACATACAACAACACGTTTGGGTTTCCCCCTCGCTGAGTTCTTTCAGTTTCACACAGTGACTAAAAATACAGTAGTTTGCATGCCAGTGGTGCACAGGGGATGGAAAAATGGCCGTCACATTTAGAGCAGAAGTCATGGAAAACGGTAGGATCCGGTTTCAGGGCCACTGATAAGCAATAAACCTACAGTGTGTCCACCGGCCAAATATAGCGCTAACACCGGGGCAGGGGTGCTCAGGAAAGGCCCAGACTGGAATTCATACAGTAACTTAGTTAAGACTGGCTAAAGCTGCTGCAATTATGCTGTAGGTTATAATTACAGAAGGGACACAATATTAAAGGAATATATATATATTTTTTTTTAAATGGTAATTTGTTTACCAGTTTCACGTATGCTGGAATGTCAAAACAAAAAGAAGAGGTGTACTCACATCTCTTCATTGAGAATGTAGGGAGCAGAGTTGATAGTGGATTAACTCCACTGTAAAATGTTAGCTACATTTTCCGTGAAGAGATGAGAGTACAGCCTTTTTATCTCTTCCAGCATTCCAGGCTGTGAGGTTTTTGGGTATTGCTTTAATCCATTTTGGGCCGGATAGTCTAGTGGGGGGCAGGGTTAGGGTTAGGAGTACTGGATGGAGCTAGACGTTAGGGTGGCCGTCTCCCAGCCAAAAGGTTGTGGGTCCGATCCCCAACAAGCCCGGCCTACCTGTAAGCATCATTGAGCAAGATGTCTAAGCTCTACCTGCTTAATACTTAATACTTGTAACTGTACTCACTGTAAGTCACTTTGGATAAAAGAGTGGATAAAATTACCCTATTGAAATTGTTAGCTATACTTGCCAATACAATGGAATAAATGCACGATTAAAAAAACGCTTTCATGTGACCTCCTGCAATGTTGTCTCAGATTGTAAACTTGACCTCCAAGCTGCAGATGTTTTTGCTTATGGTCTGCGTCCAATTCGACAGAATGCAAGGAATTTACAGTTGGATATTTTGTGACAAGAGCTTCCACTGTTCTCAATGTTTTGCGGCCCCTCGCTGATTCAGCTGTGGGTGTACACGCAGAAACGAGCAGAACCATGCTGGTCTGACACTAAACATATTTTCCTTTTCCCCATTCTGAACTTCAGTCAGCAAAGACATGTCCCCCTTTTCTGTATGCAAGATGAAACACAAACAGATCTATTTCCAGCATAAATATACAGATTTATCCAAATAAATAAATGAATACGATTGTGTATTGAACAGTCCACATTATGTACTGTATTCACCAGGTCTTGTGGTCATGACCTTTATTCCAAAACACATTTACTCTAAAGCCGTATATACACTGTGCAATGAAAATAATCTCGCCTGATCTGTAGCCTTCACACTGTACGGTCGAATCGCCTGTCCAGAAGGTGGATTCATTACGACAGCGGTGCTCACACTATGAACCCTCCAATTATTGGCTCAAACACTCTTCCTTAAGCCTATTAATGGAATAATAATGATTTCTAACTGCCACTATCACACTCATTAGAATAAGTGAAATTAGCTAATGGAAACATTTCATTTCTAGAGAGAAGTTGGTCCCGAAAGACTGTTTTGAAGCCAAGCCCCCGGTGGCCAGGAAACGAATTGCAATTTAAAGTGTGAAAACAGGGGGAGACCCACCTTGACCTTGCCGTTGGGCTGCAGGAGCTCCGTGACGGACACCTTGTCCTGCTGAAGGCGCCTCTTCACCAGCTTGGAGCAGCACACGTTGACGGCGCCCTGCACGTGGGAGGCGTTGTACTCCGAGAACGTCCTGCTGTCGATGACCAGCAGGCGGCCCGCGCCCCTCTGGATGAGGCCCGCCAGCCGCTTGATGTCCATCGCCCCGCGCTTGTTGGACCCTTTCTCCCCCGCCATGACGCGGACAGGTGGCGGCGAGGCCGGGTCAGGAGGTCAGAGGTCGTGGGCCGGTGGAAGGGAAGAGGGGCGTGAGAACTGAGCTATGGAGGAAGAGGAGGAAGAGGAGGACAGGTCAGTAGAGGAGGGCTGGCAGGAGAGCAGGCGTCAGGAGATCCATGGAACCTGTGGGAACACAGAAGACTGAGGCTCAGCAACACAATAGAGTCAGGGCCCTGAGCCACACGGCCAGGCAGGCAGGCAGGCCAGGCAGGCAGGCCAGGCAGGCAGGCAGGCCAGGCAGGCAGGCCAGGCAGGCCAGGCAGGCAGGCAGGCCAGGCAGGCCAGGCAGGCAGGCCATGCAGGCCAGGGGGTCAACGTTCTATTCTGCCTTGAAGGCCACTGTGGGCGGCGCCATTTTGCGTTGTTGATGCCAAAAGGGAGCGTTCTTCATTCACTGCTATGTTAATCTAAAGCCAATAAACTTCGCCAATAGGTTGTTGCCAGTGTATTATATATAATATCTAAGATTATGTCACACCATCCATTATTGCCTTGAAATAGTATACATTTCTTTTCAAATATGCTAGCCTATAACCAGCCAATAACTGACGCCTTTAGCCGGCAACGCGAGGCAGTTTCTTGAGACCCATTTCAAAATAAAAGCCACCCAACTCTGCAAGCGCAAATCGCGGTGGAGATATATCACGTTAAAATGCGTCGGGAGCCATCTTAGATTACGCTCCACGGCCGTCTTCAACGTATGTCCGTGGAACAAACGGGGTTGTTGCTTCTAGTTATTTTATAGTTCTATGACCCAGGCAGACGCTCCCGCTGCCAGTCTGCGTCGGCTGATGGCCACCGCCTCATGGGTCGCACGCGGCCCGGGCTCCCAGTCCAGGTTAGCGGTTTATCGGCCAATATTTCATCGTTAGCGTTTAGATGACCTTGCCTACAGAAATAACCGTGTTACTAAATAGGGCGAGGGGTATTTTAAGACATCAAATGCAGCCGCCGGGCTTAATGGACGTCGATATTTGAGGGAATATCACTCACACACACACACACACACACACACAGAGTCACAAACAGGCACACATGCAGCGATCGAAGTGTGTGTGTGTGTGTGTGTGTGTTTGTATGTGTGTTGATGGAGGGCTTCTTGTGTGCAGCAGCTCATGAAACAGGAAACTGAGGGCGTGAGATAAATTAAGCAAGGGGAATTCAGAGAGCAGGTCTGGACAACTGGCCCGTGTAGCATCCTGTGTGTGTGTGTGTGTGTGTGTGTGTCCCAGAACTGTGTGTGGACCGCCTCTTGCTATTTATCACTTTATCTGCTAATGCTATATATTATTGTGCTCACCTCCCCCGCTCCTCTTACACCCACCACAATAATCACACATAACACACACACACACACACACACACAGAGGGGCTAAGGTCGTTGTCAGCAGATCTGTCGTGACGCTGACCTCCTCCTCCTAACCCGGGGCGTCACTCAGCCAATGGGGAGCTGAGCGGGTGACCTCACAGGTGTTGTTTAATTCATCCCCAGCCACGCGGGTCCATTAAAGATGAATGGGCCTCTTCTCATTTACCCCTGAGGCTTAAATGGAGCCTTAAACCTTTAGGTGGAAAGTGAGAGTATGGTTGTAGAAATAGAACGTCTGTGTGTGTGTGTGTGTGTGTGCGTGCGCGTGCACACGTGTGCACGAGAGAAAGGGAGAGACAATTAGACAGACATTAACGAAGCCTATATTACAGTGGCAGTGTATAGGATCTACTGTATATCACCAGGCATCTCCATAGGTAGTGTACACCTGTAGTGTACGTCATCACTGAGCACAATTGTTTATTTCGTCTCCTCAGTTGACAGGAAATCATTTCCGTCCACCGAGTTGTATGCTGTGACCTTTCACCCCCTTGCTAGTGAGCGAGGCAGCCTAGCAACTCAGCTATCTCAAGGCTACGGGGGGGGGGGGAGACTCAAACACAGAGACACACAGGAGGAGGAGGAAGAGAGAGCTCCTCAAACACAAACAAACGTAACACGAAACAAAAAACATGAACCTGTGAGTGCAGAACAAGCGCACGCACACACACACACACACACACACACACCCCAATATGTTACCACGACAACATGGACACATCCTCCAGGAACGGTGCCTGCCGTACCCATGCCGTCCCCTCGGCTAAACTAAAGGCTCAACATGGATGTGCACACCCTGTGGACACCGTGCAGCACCACGCCGAGTAGTGAGCGCCACTACTGTCGTAAATGAAGCACATCTTACTGTAGACCAATAGGAGCGCAGTGGAGAACCAGGACACAAAAGCAGTACAAAGAAATGCACCTTTTTTTTTTGCTTGCATATCAATATTGCAGGACATGGCTGTCAGTCAAATAGAGGCAGGTATTTGCCCAGATGGGTTTCACGTTATCAATCTGTCCTATGGCACAGGTGATTCAGTGCAGCCTTATGCAATAACATTGACTGTAACGTAGCGGCTAAGCTAGCACATATGCAACTTATGTAGTGGAGCATCCCACATAATGGCCGATACTAGCGTCGGTTAGCCACAGCCGTACAACTCGTACCTGGTGTGGTCGTTAGAAGCCCTCTGCCAAACACAACATCCAGGTGAATGTGTCTCTCCCTCTCTCCGCTGAGCAAAGCATCTGACGCTGCATATGCCGAATGGCGACTGCTCTCCCAACCTGGCTCTCTCTCTCTCTCTCTCTCTCCCCCTCACTCTCTGTGTTTCTTTCTGCATCCCTCCTTCCCTCTGTGTCACTCTCCTCCTTCCTCTCGTGCAGGAGAGCAGGGACGGGCAATGTGCAGGGCTACGGGCTAAGCACGCTGTTAGCATGGGCAACATGAAGGGCAGGTGGAAGGATGAAAAGATCTGACAGAGAGAGAGGTTAGGGTCCTCAGTCAGCATTATGCCCACACAACCCGTCCTGGGACAGCAGTTATAAAACTTGGTGGTTCCCAACTTGTGACGCCTCTCCGCTGCGAGCTAGGAACTACTATTCCTTTTTGTCCTACATTATCAAAATCATCTGTATCGAAACTATAACAACAACTAACCATATATGCCGGTGGCAAAGACGGGTGCACGTTTTTATCAAAAGACAATAACTAGATTATTTCAAATACTGAGGAAAAATCTTCTTTTTGGGGTCCCGACCCCCCACTTTGAGAGCCATCCAGACACACTCACTGAGAGTCTCGCTTCTCACAACACACACACACACGGCTCATACAGGCAGAGCGCACACATGCAGGGGAAGGGGCAGATTCCACGGTTGCCATGGAAACAGCCATGTGCTTGGGTTGGTGGGGGATACTACTGGTGGTTCTGGTGCTGGGAATCGCTAAACGGTAGATCTCTCTCAGTCTCGGGGGATGAGGCAGCCGGACCAGTAAACCATGCTTCAGCTGCATTGCAGTGGTTTCTCAAAGTGGGGGTTCTGGACCGCTCAAGGGGCTGCAAGATGCTTTGGGGGCTGGGGTGTGGGGGGTTGTGAGTTTCTTTAAGAGTACGCTTTTTATTATTCATTTCAATCTATAGTTTTATTGTCTTTAATGAACTGTGGTTGTATTTTATCAATGTCGTTTGTTCCTTTTGTTCCTATTGTGTTCCTGTGTGACTTCATTTTGTGAGTCTCGGGTCGGAACGTGAGAACTGCTGCATTATAATTATGGGGCAGTCTGCTCTTAAGTCTACCCAGTTGTACTGTTTTGACGTCCCTCTCTTTTGCATCCGTCTGAAACTGATGGAAAACCGTCTGAAACTGGTAAAACAAATGTAGTCCTCCTGCTGATACGGTATAGATTAAGATTAAAGTTAAGATTAAACCCATGTGGGGGGAAACCAAGTTGCTGTGTTAGCTCTCTCACAACAGGTCAGCTGACATAACAGCATGTTACTAGCTAAAGCTTCTCAGCTATAAGTCAAGCTATGTGGCCCTTTGAAGAGCTGTTGCAATATCTTGGGAATAAAAGTGTTTGGTTCTTGTGAAATACGGGCAGCACAATACCTCTTGTGTCCCCATTCACTGGGACAAGTCATTCTTGTGAGCTGCAGTATTTCTGTATCACTGGCATCGTGCTAACCAAGTGGAAAGAGTCCCCATATGAAAACCTAAAAATACCCATATATATCATGTGTCTCATATACATAACATGTAGGAAAGGTTACACAAACATTATGTATTCATATATAAAAGTTTACAAACTTCAGAGTTTACAACATATTGGACTTTTATCATGATTGGGATCAGAAGATTTTTTCATGTGTCATGGTATCGCAGCTGTCAATCGACACTGAAATCCATTGCATAGCAACTAGGGTGAAAGAAAGAGGATATCCAGGCCTCATCTCTCAGGTTTGTGACATAAAGCACATTCTGGCAAATCATACAGCTCTGACACTATTTGCTTTCCCTCTGTTGATAACATAAGCGCTGGAAAAAGTATTTGTCCATTTAATAAAACATAGACGAGGAAGTAAGATTATCTGAACAACGTACACACCTCCACAAAGCTACCTGGGCCCTACTACAGGGTATATACAGGGTATATTACATATATAAAACCATGAGCTAAGCACACCAGCCCTGCTCAATAATGCCATATCACACAGTGGAGAGAAAGACAAACACAAAGAGCAACTGGAGGACAACCAGCCCTGAGGTAATACCATCCAGGTTATTCATTAAACCCCCGCATAACGTCATCTGTGACCAGAGCCTTGACTATGGAGGCTGGCTCCCATTCTCATACGAACAGATACATGGGAACCATTGGGCAAACAATAAACAATTACTTCAGAGTCATCTCATGCCCTCTACTCCTTTCCCATTATCTCACTCATTAACTAAAGATACCACCTGTTGTTGTGCGTGTGCAGGTCTGTTTGCGTGCATGTGGTTCTGTGTGTTGTGTTGTGTTAAACTTAAAAGTTTGACTAGCAGCATATCCTGTTACAAAAGGTAGTATATCTCATTACATTATACACTACAGGGCAGTGGTTCACAAAACTTTCTGACCCAGTGATTCATACAGTAGCTCCACGAACAACTGTGAGCTGCTCAAATGTGCAAACACCGGCAATATATAAACAACCATGAACATAATTTTATGTAAATGTTTTCACTGTTCCCATGAACACATACATACACACACACACAAAACGTAAATGCACATGGTTGTATGAATATGCACACACACACGTTTGGGGAAGGCTGAGAAACTAGGGAGGCAACACAGTGCATGGAAAAAGGAGACCTGCTCTTGAATTATTAATAATGTGATGATAATTACTAGAGGCTACATTATGAAAAAAATACATGATCATAATCTATGATATTTTAGCATGTTAAAGACACAGACCTACATTAATATGAAAGAATGGCCTGTTTACTGGTATTATAGAATTGTATCCTACATGTCTTTTGATAAAACCATCTCTTAAATGACACAAATGTAAACATTTTGAAATGTTTAAAATATTCTATTGTAGGCCCATTCTACTGGATCTTTTATCAGTTGTCTACCGCCAGGATAAAACAACGATCGTGAACGCTAGTGGTGCCAATGAGACATATTTTGAACAAACAGAAGAAGTTCAGAAGAAACGCCAGACACGGCATCGCCGTGAATATTATGGCCAATAAACGGCATGCGCACCGACAGACGGATGGGAGTTGTGGCCTGCCTGATAATAACAATGCCAGACGCCCCGCAGAAAAGGGGGGATGCGGGGTGCACGAGCGCGCTATAATAACGCGTCCTAGACTGGAAATAAGAAATAACAACCAAACATGCGCAATATTAACAATTTCCCTAAAATGTTTAGAGATTTTTCTTTTTGTTCTAGAATAGGAAGCCTTCCCAGAGTGCGCTAATCCTAGATTTACAGTTCTGTTGTGACGTTTGTAATATCAACGTGTGAAAATCAACACTAAATCGGACACGCTACGGTTACACGGCCAAACTAAAATTTAATTGACAAGATTGTACCCACCTTTAGACTTGCTAAACAAAACGGACGACTTGCTGGTCAAAATAAAGCATCGGTAAATCCAGGTTTGGCGTTAATCCCCATTATGGGGCGCAAGGCGCATGGACGGACTAGCGGCTGTGGGACGCAAGCACGTCGCGTCACATAGCTGCCGCTGCTAACGTAGGCTATCTGGGTGCTCGGTGTGCAATGCGTTGCGCTTCATTCGGGACATTCCTCGTGAGGAAGAACCATCATTCTAACCGACACACGCACTTACCTGTGTCCACGGCTTTCATACAGCCTTGAATTCAGATGGCATCCATGTGTGGGGCTAGAGTGGAAGCGCTCTTCATTTCAGCGCCACGGGGCGGTCAGTGTTTACTGTCAGAGGGTCAACACAGCCTCACTACAGCTGACATAGGGAAGTGACAGCAACAGAACAGAAACAAGCGACATTAAAGTGTGTTGACAAACTATCGCTGCGATTAAAAGGGACAGGGACGTGATTGGTTTAGGAACTGTTTAGATTAGCATGTGCTAGGCTAAGTGTTAGTAAAACGGGAGGAAACAGAAGGTGCACTTTAGCACTTACATGAACTAAAGATGAGGTCATGGTTCAGAAGGGAGAGGGAAAAAATTAGGTTGACGTCACCCTCAGCCAATCAGAGGCGATGGCTCGGGGGAGGGAGGGGGGTAACTTGACGTCAGCCTTCTGATCCACAGATTAAAGCGACTCTGGCTTTTAAAGGAGACGCGCACAATGGCGCGCCGCGGTCTCCTCGCGTGCAACGCACGGCGGGTTGTTAAGCCGATTTCACGCAGTCTTGCTGCCCACTTGATAGACAATGTAGGACTTGCTTTGTCCGGCCCGCTTTGATAAAGGACACCCTACCGCTTACAGCACAGCCACAGCAAAAAGAGTAATCTCCAACCTCTATTAATACTATCAATAAATATTATACAGTACATAATTAAGACACACCAGCAAGTTATGTATGCAAGGATGGCTGAATGCAAGTAAATTGTTTTTGCGATATATGTTTCATAAATAAAGGAAATAAATTGTGGGGGAAAAAAACAATAGACTAAACAGAAAATGCAATCTATGCAGACAGCATACATAACGATGCAACACATAACACAGGAAATTAAGGTAATTCATTATCTGTTTTTCCCAAAGAAATGTGCCCGATCTGTGCAGGAATATTAATAAACTCTGTGAATCATATTGTATACACTGCCGCCTTGTGGTGTATTTATGTAAATACAATATATGTAACAACTGAGCCACGGTATACAATATAGTATAGAATTGTGTAAGTAGTAAACCACTTTCCCATTATGGCATTCTTACATTAAATGCACACACACGTGTTCACACACACACACACACATACACAAAGAAAAACACAGCTGAACCCGCTAATGAAAATCTACTTTTATTCGGATGCAAAAACTCACAACTTAAAGCAATACTGTAGCTGGGACAAGGAATACTGGGCGCTGGTTTGTTTTAAGTCGGGCGGTTTGGTTCTTTTCTCAGACCCATTTTGATCTTCAAAATGTCAGCACAGGAAACACTTAAAATAAAGCTCTTTAGTCAAGCACAGTGGACATTATCAGGGGACACATCTTCATGACGAATTTCTCTCACAATGGGTTGTTGTGGCAGTTTAATTTGTTGAATATTCTGGATGATTACGACAGTAGCACACAAGTTGGTGTATCCACTGACAATGTTTATTACAGTCGACCTAATGTACTTTGGAGAGGGAAGATTGAAGTTCTTTAAATAAGATTTTTGTTTACATACAAAACTGTCATCACTGTTTAGCTGCCTTATACATATAGCTAGTAGTTCTCATATAGTCAACTGACCGAGACTCACAAATGGAACAGAGCGGGGACTGTGTTAAAACTCAGTCTGAGGTAAAAATTCTCCAAGAAACAATGTAAAAACTAACACGGAAAGCAAAGCAAAGCATATTAAAGCAAAGCCTAAGGCATAAAGTAATAATACTGAAGAGTGAACATAATACTTCCCCCCCTCCCCCACTTTGTTAGGTTACTAAGGAAGCTGCAATATAAACCAATAGTCAGACCAACAATATGAGCTACATTCCATCGTGGTGTAAACAGAAATATACACAAGGCATCTACTCGAAAGGATTGTATCAAAATGTTCTAAAAATATCTCTGGTTGGTTTCACAAAAGCAAACTGTATCAAAAGCATTAGCCGAGAGCAAGCAATATAATAGGCTAAACCCTTTACACAACGAAAAGCAGGACAACCAATCACATCGCTTTGATTTTGGACCATAGGGAGTCCCATACAGCACATGCAGTTAAACTCAGCACAGTCAAAAACACATTACAGGAAAATAACTTGTACAGCTGAACATCGGAGAGACAACCATATTGGTCTATTGTGCTTCGTACATATTAGGCTCCGCCTATCTACACAACAATCATAAACTTCTCACTTCATACAGGGAATTCGGGCTACTGTTGAGAGCAGAGGCGCCCGAGAGCAAAGGACTGTGGTCTAGATTAACGTTTGTTCTATTATGATATACAATAATTGCACCTATCTGGAGAGACGTGTGTTGATATCCAAATTAGAGTCAGAGACACTAAGCTTTCTGTTACACTACAACATCTACACTTCCCTTTAAGTGTAGATGTTGTCCGCTCTGTGTACTTTGGTTGTTTCTCTCCACTGACCCCGTTTTAGGTGATCTGATTAGGTGTGCCATGGTCTCATTGACTCTCTGACGCCTCTCTGTGTTCAGGTCTGCATGGCCCCAGTGCAGGAGCTGTTCCCTGGGAACACCAGCATGGGCCAGATAGACTGCACAGACAGTATGGTAGCACTGGAATACTTTAGACTGCACAGAATGTCTAATGAGTTAACGAGTTAGCTAATTGATAACCTAATCGTTATACATTCCTCTAGGTTCCATAACATTGTACATGCCTTAAATGAACACTAAGCACCATGCAACCTGAATGAGGAGGCTTCCAAATGCAACAAGGTCAGAAATATGCCCACTGTGATAGTATTTTTTTTCTTCCTTTGTTTTGTTTGTTTATTTTTTACATTTAAATGGAGATGTTCTTTGTGTCAGTGAGAGGGAGGGTGTGTTTGGTGGGTGGGTGGTATATTTTAGTCTTCTCTCTATTTTTAGTGTTAAAAATTAGGCTGGTGTTTATTATGCAAATTTAAATGAAGCTGGCACTTAATCTGCCCTTGTTATTCAAATAGACTGAGCAATGACAAGTTCACTGCTGTAGATGGTGACAGCTGCTCCGCTGTGGCTACGCTGTGCTAGCATGTGGCTATAGCACAGACATGCTACGGCGCGAGGAGGACGTGAGACTCACGTGCAGCAATGTCACACATTTTCAGCGAAACATATGAGGTGTTTTCACCGTCGAAAAGTCACGAGAGTGGCTCAGTAACACTTTAAAATGTTTGATAGGGTTTGATAGGGTCACAACATACGCTATGCTAAAATTCATGTACCCCAAGAACGTTTCTGCTTGAAGACGCACTAGACATTAAGCCACGCGACGCAGAGTCTGCTGCGACGGTCTCCCAGTGACGCGTGAACCTGTCTAGTTGTGAAGCGCTGCGGGATGGTTGGTGGAGCTTGTTAAAGGGTGATACTGAGATGACGCTGCTCGGTGCAGGAGAGTGTGTGTGTGTGCCGCCTGCAAGGGGCACAGTGTACAGTGGTGTGTCTCGAGGTCCGGCGCCTCTATTCCTCCGCTGCCTGGGACACCTGCTTCTCGTACAGGCTCAGGACATGATGCACAAACTGGTACTGCTCACAGGTCTGGATCATCCCGCCCCTGACACACACACACACACACACACACACACACACACACACACACACACACACACACACACACACACACACACA
>JAODLI010000021.1:4446227-4461406 GCA_027575585.1 Percopsis omiscomaycus
CCCCCCCCCCCCCCCCCCCCCCCCCTGAGAAGGGTGGCTTGACACAGTGGGTTGGCAAAATGTTAAACTTCCTTTGAAGCTCGACATTTAGTTTTTTTTTAGGTGAACGGTGAAATTAGCATTACAAAAAAAACGTGAGCGCTCAATAGGTCGCACTCCTCTCCACCCTCCTGCCCTCCTCTCTACAGCTGGTTTCTGTAGGGGTAGCATGTCTCAAAGTGAGGCGCAGGGAGATGGGATAAAACCACTAAATGTGATATAACGGGTAGAAAAATATCAACATTGTCATTTAGCCTACCGTTGCTGGTGCGGTCGGGAATTTGTCATGCACGGGCGGACTGGGTGAAATTTTATTTACACATTTATACGTTTCACATGAATTTTCATAAATTGCCTCTTAAAATGACATTTGCTGGTCAGGTCGCCGTTTTAATGTTAAATGGGTCGGCTGGTGTAGCAATGAATATGCTCACACGAGTAGCTTCGTTCATGCAGGGCGTGTCTTGCAGGTTTTATTGACATGCAAAGGTATCGCAGGTTCAGGCGCTCTTGGAAGGAGCCTTCTGTGTTCTGTTATGCGTTTCTAACGGCTATGCTCTCTGTGCCTGCTTATGTAGGGAGACTGGTGATCATTCCGCCTCGCCGCTCTGTCTAAAAGGTACGGGAGCGAAATGTTACTGTTGTTCCGCCTCTGAGCCGGCAGCGGAGGTAGTCAGAGAGCCAGAACGATGTCTGTGTAAAAGGGACAGCTGGCATGGCAGAACAGGGATGTGATGTTTTGATGAAGTGTGTCACCAGAGTCATGTATCCACAAGCATGATATTATTTCTTGAATGAAGGTTATACTAGACGATTGCAGCAAATTGGTCTAATATTAGACATTCGAACTTTAAGCATTAATATCTTTTTATATTGAGCAAATGTATTGACATAATATTGTTCATCTCACTGAAAAGAGTAAGCTACACGGCTTATTTTTCTGTCCTGTTGAACAGATGCTGCCTTGTAAAAGTGTAAAAAGGCACAAACTCAAGCGCTGGCGGCTAAGGGAGCGTAAAAAGTACATTTAAAATATCTCTGCATCTAAATGACCTAGAGCTGTCAAATATATTGTAAAAGATTTACTATGAAAACCGGTAGAAACCGTCCTGTCCGGATTGAAAAAAATAAACGCAATCGGTGCATCCCTAGTGTTTTTAACAAATTAGAAGCGTGTACCTTTAAGGTGGCTGGTCACAGTGGGCCGGGGGAGGGGGGGGCAGGGCAGGAAAGACCACCCTAATCCAGCGGTACAACAGTGGTTTTCCTATAAGCCTAGCATGGCCCGCTGGACATTTCCTCCATTAGAGCACCCTAGAATACACATGCGCTCAGAATAGCACGCCCACGCCACATCTCCCAGCTCCCTGCAACATATTTAGCCTGCTGACACACTTTTCATGTCTCACTTCTTCTTTTCTTTTTTTTTGCCAGGAAAACATAATAGGCAGTCCAGGTTCTGATCTGATCTGGGCCATGTCTTGCCTCTTGTTAAAGGATGTTGCGTTAAGATGAATACTCAACTCAAAAGACCATTAAGGCAACTGGTCTGTCTGATAGTGTGTGTGCGTGTGTCTGTGTGTGTTTAGACGTGTCAGACAGGATTCTTCTACCTCCTCTGTTGTACTCATTGACCGACAATGGGAGCCAATACTAGACAACGCTGCCTTAGGGTGTTGATGCTTGACTGTAGCCCCCTGTCCCTTGCATTTTATAGGTCATCTGTCCAGCCATTAATCCCACCATCGTGGCAGGCTGATTGGTTGGAGAATGGTTAAGTGGTGGAGAGTGTGGTTTTGGCCTTGTGCCATCTGATCGCCGTCCTATTAGGATTAGTTCTCAGCACGGCAGTTCACGAATACTGTATACAGTATGCCCTTATTGCAGGGCGCACGTGTGCACACGCACATACTCACGGTGTTACGTCTGGGATTCAGAGAGGCTGTCAGTCACCCACCCTGTCAGACAATAATAGCTAGGGTAAGTGTGTGTGTGTGTGACATAAAGGGAAATGACAGTGGAGACAGAAGGGTCAGGGGAAGAGCTAACCGTCACACTGTAAGAAATGTCTTTCACAATTAACACACAGGGCCCTATCTTACACCCAGCACCAAGCGCGACGCAAGTGCCTTTGTCATTTACTTGTCCAACGCCCACATTGTTTATATAGCCAATGCACTTGCGCCCATCTGGGCGCATTGGTCTTAAAATTAGGTGTGGTCAGGCACATTGTTGGCATATTGCTATCTTGAGGCAGCGGAAAGCGATTGACCAACAAAAACCTGGTCTGAAGTAATTTAAGAAGTTATTTTAAGGATGCATTATCAAGATAGTAATATGCTCCTTACATAGGCGGGAGCACAACGTGCTTACACTCTGCTTGTTACACACACAGGGCTTGTTACGCACACAAACATATTAAATATTAAAATAAAAAGATTACAATGTGAAAGATTATCATTGTGTACGTCAAGATATTTTATGCTGGAATCCTGCACCATATCCTTGCCGTAGATGGTCTGCTTGCGCGCTTTCACTTTGCACACAAGCAGATCAATTTGCTCTGCAGAGAAGCATTCTTTTTTACTACAAATCAGCCATTATATTAGTAATCCTCCAAGGTGCATGTGCACCTGGCTGTTCAAATATATCGGAGATGACACTGATTGGTTTATTGCACGTTATGCCCAAAACACACCTATAAATAATTAAGAGACTACAATGAACCATGCGGCTGGTGCTGCAACAATTTTTTCTGCCTTTAAACAAGTGGATTTGGACACACCCTAAATTCACCCACGCCATGTGCTTAGATCCACCCTAAGCGCACAGTCTAAAATAGGGCCCTCAGGGTAGGCAGAACGGACACTTCCTTCCTCCCCTAAAGGCAGCGCTGCTGCCGCTAGGTACAGTAAGTGCTGTAGTTAAAGTGCCATCTCAGACTAAATTGGGTCACTGTCTCCTCAGCCTGCTGAGGACTAGGGAGACTCTTAAAGACGACTTGGAAACCGGGAAGCGTCCGGGAAGATCCAAAAGCCCGTTTAGCTTAATTACTGCAGAGTCCAGACTAGGAGGTGATGAATCTGTGGGCCCATTAGAGCAGTAGAGCACGTGAACATCCGGCAGGTTACGACAAGTCAGGACATCGTCAACATGTTGTCTGTCATCACACACCCCCACCCCCATGTGTTCTAATAATTCATACAAATACCCATGTGACCTAGTGCCCCACAACGCCCAGACAAGCTAACTGTTCGTCTGCGTCCCCTGGTGGGGTTCAAGGTTACTGTAGGCCACCAGGACCAGAACTGTGTCTAGTGTTGTTGACCGTACTTTTCCCACTGCCCCTCAATGTTATCTTTTCCACAGGTAGTCCTTCAGAAGTTCATATCGTTGGGTAAATATTAGCCTAGCGCCTGTGTAGCAGGCTGAATTCACTTGACATTGGGCCTGCTAGTTAGTAAGGCACAGGCTTTCAGTAGAGGAGGTGTGTGTGTGGGGGGGGGGGGGGGTTGTGCCACAAGATTGTGGCTCACAAATTTTGACAGCTACTGCAGCTCTTTCGCCTTCTCTCCATCTAAAGATATGAATTCATGGGTTTGTGCATGGCTCATATTTTCACACTGTTAAAGAGAAGACAGGGATCGTTGCCTTGACACAATTCTCCTTGGCTTGTGCTTGTTTGATTTCTGCCTTATCTGTTTGTGTCTTTATTTATCTACTCATGTGGTTTGCCTTTAATGGCACCTTCTCTGTTACATTATGTGTGCGCATGTGCGTGTGTGTGTGTATGTGTGTGTGTCTAGTGTTACACTGTGCTCTTAACACGTGAGATCCAGGTATTGCCACACTAAACAGCACCACTTTTTACCTTCAACCTGCGCAGATATGGCTTCTATTGACTTGGCGGGTGTATTTGCGTGCATAAATGAGCTGGGATTATTTTTTCCTAAAGCAGCGACACTAAACATACAGTCGGCCTGTCGGAGCAGTTTAGGATTGTTTTCTCAATGAGCTCACACATTAGACATGGGACGATATTAACATTTCATGTCACGATTATCCTGGCCAAAATAATTACCATTCACGATATTATCCCGATAATCATCAAAATATGCTTAAAATGGCATATCACTTTACCTTACATTTAGTTAAGAAACACATATTTTTATTACATCGTAAGACACATATCTTTTTTTATTCAGATTCAGACTTGCAACCAGCAGGTAATCACAATGAGAGAAAAGAATCTACCCCTGAAATATAAAATCTTATATCCTTCCCTAACACACATACACGTGAATGACATGCACAGCAGCACACACCAAGGCTAAAACTACACCACACACACTCACTACATCAATAGACTCGCGTCACCCATAAGAAGTCTAGCCCTGCCACCTTGAGGACTAGAGTGGAGTGTGTGTGGGTACATACAGTAACTTCACTGAAACACAAAAGCAGCCTGCCCCACGCTCAGCACTGTACTACCTTACAAGACACACACTGCAGCACTGGCATGCTATTTATAGATCAAGCCAGCGAGGAAGATGTCAGGCAGAGAGAGAGAGAGAGAGAGAGAGACCCAGTTTAAGCACAAGCTGCCCTTATTGACAGCATTCTGACATCACAGCGTGTGGGAGATGTTCAGGAAATGAATCAGTGTGTTTGTATGAAATCCATCCACAAATGGATTTTATGTAACATGCTGTTCTCAGATGTTGCAGCCGGGGGATTTGTGGGCGAGACACCAGCATCGGCAGGAAGTCTGGTACACGTGTGTGTGTGTTGTACATGGTAATGAATGGGACTGTGTGGCCAGAAAGACAGACCCACCCAGGTATAAACAGCATTCTATTAGCCTCTCATGTGGTTTCTGCTGCGATGCGCTGGCTCGCCGTGGAACCAGCTCAACGTTTCTTTGTCCGGGACCAGCCCTGACCCTTGCCAGCTGACAATACAGCTCTATAAATAGGTTTCACACCTTGTCAATATCTGCACAGCACAGCGGAGGGAGGAGAAAATGAGGCAGAGCGGGGGAGGGAGAAAGGGAGGGGTGCCGCAAGCCACAGCACCACGCTATTCTGTCTTCAGGAGTCAGGAGACAAAACATATTTGACTCATTAACAGACAGATGAGAAAGACTAGCTTACAAGAGTGTGTGTGTGTGTAAATATAGGCGCTGCCTATATATATATATATGTGCACACTCACTTTCTGCTTTGTGTGTTTGGTGGTCTACAAACGTAGAACAAAAACACAACCACACAGGAGAGAACCGAATATATCTATCTATAGATATATTCTAGGTCATTGTATAGCTATATTTTTGAATGTGTTTTCTCTGTGTACTACTTATAGTCCTGAGTAAAAGGATACTTCAAGACCTGTTGGTGGTGCTTATAAACTAGCACCAGTGTTAATAAAGAGGAAAGTTGGCCTACTTGTACAGTGGTTTAAGCTAACTGGAAAGCTAATAGATGCACTGCTAACGTTGATCTCAATATTGATATCAGTAATATCCTACTTTGGTTATTACTTGTGACATCACCACATCACCACACAGCACACATGGCAGTCCTGCTGTGTGGTGATCACCTGGTCCCCACCCCTAGCACCGAGACAGCCCAGGTAGTGAACCCTGAGTTGGCATTGGTGTGAGCGCAGACACCAGCAGCCTCTGTAGGCCGGTGACGTGGGGGCTAAAGCCTGCAGAGCCTTGTGGTGCCAGCAGACTGAGGAAGGGGGATCTCCTCCACAGTGGCTCTGTGTGTCCAGACTGTCCGGGGACATGTTTGTGTGTGTGTGTGTGGAGGGGCTATCTGTCACGTCCACCAACACTGTCCTTACCACATAGTCCCATTGTGCAGACGGGATGGCATGCTCTCACACACTGGGCCTTTTTGTTAGCTCTGGAAAAGACCAGACCAGATGGATAGATGGAGAGATGGATGGATAAATAGATGGATAAATAGATGCAGATACGGGGGGAAGGGAGAGAGGAAGCATGAATACAGTGTCAGACCAGACCAGACCAGGGCAGAAACAAGACAGGGTTCAGTTAGATACAGTAGGGAAGGAAAGCAGGACTGTCTGTTGTCTGTATAAAGCTGAGAGGATGGCCCGCGGGATGACGCCTGTTTTCTTGTAGGTGCAATAGGCTACGCTCTTGGAATTAGCATTTTGAAAATTATTTAGCCATTTGAAATAATTCTCCCCGTCTTCCCAGAGGACAAGACGGCTGTCAGGATGAAGGAGGAGAATTTGTTCCAGCGGAGGTTCTCTCTGTGCCCCAACGCCGCCTCCCCGCCCAAGGTTGACCCGCGCGCCCTCACCCGCAACCTGTCCTACGGAGGAGACGATGACCTCTACCACCTCAGCGCAGGTTAACCACAGCAGAACCACACGTGCACCTTTTTTTTGTCGCTAGCCCACGTGTGTGCGCCTCGCCTCAACGGTGTTCCTGCCCACGTCTGCTAGCAGGCGTTTCTTATCGATGGGAATGATGAGAAGGTTTCTCTCCTCTGTGTTGTGCTCCAACCAGGCAATGAGGCAGACAGAGATGGTGGATTAGGTAATGAGCTCAGCCCTGCCCAGTCACCCAGCAGCCAGGTAAGAGTCCTGCTTTAGCTAGCACACCAACTATCATTCGGGGCAGTGGTGCGATGTTAGCGTTACGTTGGTTAGGCCCAACGCTGCTCAGATCTCTTATATTCCTCTCTGCTCTCCTCATAACATGTTTGTGTGGGAGCTGTGTGTTCAAGTCACTGACTTGAACACACAGCTGCATCTCTCCCTCCTTTGGCGTTTTCCATCTCAGAGCCCCTTTGGGACAATAGCAGGCTGTACACAGCCTGACCCCAGCAGGGCGCGATGCCATCGAGACGGAATTGGAACAGCCTCAGCCACAAACGTGCGAGAGGCGTGCCTGCGTGGCCACGCGTAGCACATAATACATGTGTAATAATACTGCTTATCGCTGATTTAGTCGATGAAAAATCAATTTCACCAAAGCAAAATAGGCTTTAAGAATTGATTTAAAAGAGGTTATTAGCCTTATCTCCTCAGGCAGGGTGTTCCAAGATGTAAGGGCCCTAAAATCCACCTTTAGACTTAGCCTAAACGGTGGAGCTTGCCATACGATTTGGCCATACTTTTGTATGAAACAGATGCATGTATACACATGCACACATGCCCCATTGTTGTGTGCCTGGTTCCATGGGAAGCTGTCCTCGCTCTGCTCTGCCCCCTCTGGCCAAGAGATACACACTACTTTAATTGAACTACTGTCGTGGTTGTTGTGTTGTTCTATGTCTCATCTCTCTCTCGCTCTCTCTCTCTCTCTCTCGCTCTCGTTCTTGCTCTCTGGACCTTCTGTCCAGTCGGAGTCCAGGATGTTCAACGGTTTGGAGAAGGACTGTCCCTCCCCCACAGAGAAACTGGCCCGGAAAGAGTCCCTTAAGGTGCGTGTCACTTCCTGTTTGACGTTTTGGTGAAAGGCCCGTCTGAGAGAGGAGTATCATATGTAGCAGGGACTATAATCCTATAACATCGTGTCATTTAGCCTTTCAGTATCTCTTTATGGTGTTGAAAATTAAAAAATATTTAAAGAATGTGGATCTATTTGTGACGGAGTACATTTCCAATGCTCTGACCTGAATCATTGTGTGTCCAGGCCCTGTGGGCCATGCATTACACTCTGCTTCCACCTAGTGTTGGGTGTGTGTCAAGCACTCGCGCCTGGTGACTCATATATTCAGGCTCTTTGCACCACAGGTCCAGAAGCAGTATTATAGGCAGGAGAAGAAACGTGCAGCCAGGGAGCTGTTTAGCGCTCTGAAGGACCCCAGTGTTGTCATCATGTCCAACTGGCTGAAGGTACACAGATGCACCTTGACTATAATACACATCTAAATCCACGCAAGGTCAGTGGTGCTCAGAGTGGGGTCTGGGACCCCCGATGTTATTTAAATTGGACGCAATACGATACCATATAAATTCATTGCTACATTAATTGCATAATGTGCAAACAGTTTCAGGGAACAAATCAGTGCGAATAGAGAAATGACTTCAATAAAGTCCCACCAGAACTGTTAACGTTGCATACACCAATATGCTCTTAGTTTCTACTGACCTTGCTAGAGTAATGATCCAAGCAAAATAATACCCAAACAAAGTATTGATGTTAAGATTTACTGTATATAATATTGATTTGTATTGAATTATGCATTTCCACCCACTCCTAATGGCCACCATTGTCAGCTAACTAGCCAGGTCACATTGCTGACACGTACTAGCAGCGGTTGCGTTAGACTTTTTCGTTTGACTAACCACATACACACATGCACGCGTAGTGCATAGGCTACAACCTAATCTACATAGCAACACTCTCACCAAACAGACCAAGCAGCACTAGCAACCAACATATTTCAGTCTATTGTGAAAGGTCAAAATACAATACGCTAAAGGAAGTTGAACGTGAACGTTTTACCTGGAGACAGCACGGGTGGAAAATCTGATTGGATAAAAGCTCTAATTTATATGAGCTGCACTAGTGGAAGCAGCACAACTGAGGGAGAGAGTAGCAATGACGTTAATAGACTGATGGGAACAAACATTAATTAAAATATATATTCAATTATAATAAAATAATTCACACTCGCCACCAACTGAACAGGGCGGGATTTACTTAAAGTTACGGTAGATTGCGCGATTGTACTGTTCTAATCTGTCAAAATAACAGCCTTCAGATTTTTTCTTCATTGTTAAAAAATGCAATTCTGCGTACTAGTTATGTATCTTGATCTTACTCCTTACCCTCCTGGGGGACCTTTCTTCAGATCCGAGGCTCGTTGAAGAGCTGGACCAAGCTGTGGTGCGCCCTGAAGCCCGGTGTGCTCCTCATCTACAAGACCCCCAAGACGGACCACTGGGTCGGCACCATCCTGCTCAATGCCTGCAAGCTGATCGAGAGGCCCTCCAAGAAGGACGGCTTCTGCTTCAAGCTGTACCACCCGCTGGACAAATCCATCTGGGCTGTCAAGGTCAGGCAACAGCAGTCTGAAGGGCCTTTGCTAAAGCACAGAGTAGGTTTAAGGAGCTCTAGTTGAAACCCACAAAACCCTCAAAGGAGCCATAGGTTAGCGGCAGGTTTCTATTGGGTCACCTGCGTGGGGCGTGGGCTAACTTTCTTCTACCTAACCCCCAGGGTCCCAGAGGGGAGAGCGTGGGCTCCATCACCCAGCCGCTACCCAGCAGCTATCTGATCTTCAGAGCAGCTTCAGAGTCCGACGGTAAGGCAGAATCCATCTCTGCCACTGACCTCTCTACCTCCCATTAATCTAAGCCCTCTATGGCAAATCTTCTGGTTCTTTCCTGCTCTATGTTAGGATCAACTCTTAGAAGGTTTAATCTCTTTGCTGGTATTTAGGCTGTCAGCAATTATTATGAGGACTGAATGGTGTGTTGATATGTAGTGTATATCCTGAAATGTATAGCTAAGTTATCTAACAGAATGTTGTGTGCTCATCATGACTGGTGTATGACCTTTTCAGCTGTTGACACATGTACTTATTGTATGCTACGTGCTCAATGCAGCTAAATGCTGTACATGTAAGTGTAAATGTGGTCCGCTCACGCCCCTCTCTCTCTCTCCCTCTGGCGTGCCCGGCCAGGCCGCTGCTGGATGGACGCCCTGGAGCTGGCGCTCAGCTGCTCCAGCCTGCCCAAGATGACTGCCAAGGGTGGGAGGGAGGGGGACCTCCTGGGCGCCTCGCTGGACTCTACGTCGTCCCACATCCTCCATCTGCTGCAGGCCACCACGCTCAGCGAGGCTGAGCTGCAGCAGTAAGTCACGAGCCTTGCCCCGCCCCTAGCCGGTCTCTGACTGCATTACATGTCTAACCCCCCCCCCCCCTTTCCCCGACATGGCCTCCAGCAGGACAAGATAGGATGTGTGACGGTTTCACTTTTACTTCTTTTTTTTAGGGTGTGAAAAGGGGAAATGCAGAACATTATACATGCACACACGCACACAAACACACACATACACACATATACTCGAACTCCAAGATGTGCTGGTGTATAAACTGCACAGAAAATGCACAGATAGATATTGCCTTTGTATTTATTTGTTTATTTGTTTATCTGGGGATACCCTTATGACACGGTCCCTAACTCGCTAGAGCTTGTGTTCGTTGCTGTTGGCACAAATGTTAGTCAGGTCAGATCGTTAAAAACTCTTTTGTGCTTTTGTGGGGAAAAGATAAATGGTTGTTTTGTTTTGGGAATTTTCTTTAAAAAGATCTGTTGTTTGGCAGCAGGCATACAGGCAACTTTCGGGCAGAAAGCCTCGGCACACAAGCATTATTTTCTATTGCACTCACGTTGTTCCGTCCCCATTTAACCCCTGATTAACATGATTATGTAACTTTTGTGGAACCATTATGGAGTCCATTTAGTGATTACATGTCTCCAAATAGTTGAAAAACTTAGAAAACGTTGCATTTCATCTGACTTTCAGTCACATTAAACTAGGCAGAACGTACATATATAAGACAACTTTCTGTGGGTCACATTCTCATATTCTTTGCACTTTGAGATCCTGGCAGGTTTCAAAAACTACTGCTACCTCTCACATTACCTAGCTGAAAATCTGATGGTCATAAATAACAATGAGTAGCAATGCTGCGTTAATGCAACAAGGTTGTTTGTTTGCATATTGTGAATATTCATACAGTAGTATCTGACACCCAGCAGTGTCTAATATACTCTATACTATAATGTATATTGCCATATACTATGTATTTTTTTTTCTATGGTTTATGTACTGAGATTTGACCTCCTGTCCACTGTTGTGATATGTTATGATATGTGACAATATTTTATTATTACAATATTTGCATGCGCATTATGCAAAACATCCTAGTACATTAGGGCTGTTACACCCCCCTCCCTCCCCTCTCTCTCAATCGCTCACTGCAACTGACCCCTCCCTCTGGACGTCATTGCTCGGCCAACCAATCAGAACAGGCTATTCAGGTCTCATGACCGACACAGGAGCAGGAAGATTGAATAGACTGTGAACCTTACACAAGCCAGAGACAGCCAGACACACACACACACACACACACATCCAGGAAGCAGCCGTCGCTAGGTTCTCAGGACATTAGAACACAAACAGACAGTCCATTAGACGGCGAGGAGCGGGGCGCAGGGCTGTCTGTGTTTGGATTTGATCGTAGCGTTGCAGCTGTGTCTGTGAGACATGGCAGACAGCTGCTGCGCGCCTCCAAGGTAAGGGTGCGTTTGTGTTGATAGTTAACACGTCTACTTGGCCCGGGGGGGTTACGCAGTGCACAGGAATGTGATCTAACAGCTCTGCCAGTTTTGTGGGATGCATGTGAGTCGAGGTGGCTTGGCTTGTTGTGATCTCATGCGAGTGCCATTACCACCACATTAGCTGACATTGTACATGCACACTGCTAGATATGTATTTCATCATAGCAACGGTTTAGTGTTGTCCCCGGGCCTTTGTTGTGCATACAACTGAGACTGGCTTTTGTTACTGCGGGCGTGTGTGTGTGTGTGTGTGTCCACGAGATAATATAAAACCCATAGTGGTGTAATAGCTGTGAGATTGGAGTTGCACTTTACCCTGAGGTGGCATGTCCTTCCGATCTGTCTTCCGTTATCGGTCTTTCTGTCTTCTCGTGCTCCTGGCTGACCTTCATGAACTCCACCGGGGAAACGGCCAATCTGATAGAATGCGTTTTGCTGTGTGTGTGTTTACATGCACACGCATACGTGATCCTGCAACTTATTTTTTGCAGTGACATTGACTGTACCGTTGGGGGGTGGGGGAGTTGTTGCTATAGCAACCGGGGCCGATGATCTAGATGTGTTTTGGTCGGCAACAGTTAAAGAGGCTGCCCTCCAGCGTGATGGGATTATTAGTCATGTCCGGGGCCCTGAGTCTCACCAGGGACCAGTGTCTACATTACGTATTCACAACACATGCAAATGACGTGCCCAGCTCTTCAGAGTGGTTTATAGATTATTATTCCCCCGCAGTAGATTCCCGCCTTTTTCTACCTTGTTTGCTGTAATTCAGTTAGAGCAGAGTCCGTGCCAAGCCCAGTCTGGTTGAGTCTAGCACAGACCTGGCACAGTGCTGACCCCCGCTGCTCGGCTCTGTTCCCATCAGGCTGAGTGACTCAGGGCTGCTGGGTAACCATCACATGGAGAACGACCGCTACTCTGACAAGTCTGAGCGCGAGGTGCCCGAGGACTGGGACGCCGCGGCCAACGAGAACGGTGGGAGGCTGACGGAGGAGAGCGACATGGACCAATCGGACGAGTTGTCCCAGGGCCTGCAGGCCACTGCCTATGTGGAGCAAGGCCCGGAAGAGATGGGAGAGGTAACATTTTCATTTTATATTTAGACACAGGAGACGTCATTGTTTGTGTTCTTTCTGTAAAAAGGTTGGCGGCTAGCAGTTATGTGGTGAAAAGTCATTATTACTTTGCAACAGACATTTATTTTTAGCTAATTGTTGCTAACTCTGTTAGCATTTGCTCTGCCAAACCCAGCTAGCCTGCTGTTGAGCCTGGCGGAGGTAGTTTCTGAAGTGTGAGCGCCTCCTAGTGTAAATAAACGGCACTGTCAATATATTTGTATATTTAGCTAAGGCATAATAAACACATTTTAAGAATATTATATTAAATAGGCTTTGCAAACTCATTCTGATCATTTCAGTGGTTAACCTTTAAACCTTCTAGAAGGGATAACTGACTGAGCTGAACTGAAGGCTAGTTCCCCCTCCCAACCCCCCCTCCCCCCAACCCCCTCCACATATAGCTCCTCTTAGCCCCCAAGCTGACCCCCTCGGCCCCCCTGCCTCTCTCTTTGTGTCTCCCCCCCATTTCCCCAGGCCGGAGAGGGGTCCCAGGTGGAGACGGTTTCTGAGGAGAACAAGAGCCTGATCTGGACCCTGCTGAAGCAGCTGCGTCCGGGCATGGACCTGTCCAAGGTGGTGCTGCCCACCTTCATCCTGGAGCCGCGCTCCTTCCTGGACAAGCTGTCAGACTACTACTACCACGCCAGCCTGCTCTCACAGTCAGTCCCCCTTTCTCCCCCTTTCTCCCCCTCTCCATCAGGGCAGGGCTCATCCTGAAATAGTGTTTTAGTGGCCATGATGGATGGAAACATTTGCCCTACAGCAAGGGCTCTCAAACCTTTTGACCTTTTGCCCTTTTGAACCACTTAGCATAACATAGCATACAAACATACAGTATAAACAACCCCTGTTTTCTGGTTGTCGTGCACACTTCCTGTTTGTGACTGGTCCCGTTTCTGTCCCATCACCCCTCCCGTTCCACAGAGCTGCGCTGGAGGAAAGCGCTTACGGCCGGATCAAGCAGGTGTTGCGATGGTACCTGTCGGGCTTCTATAAGAAACCCAAGGTAAAGCATGTTCTCCCCCCTCCACCCACACTACAAATATCTGTAGATTTCTTCTCTTCCTCAGAAACATTCATACATGGTTCTCCTTGGCCAAGCTTCAATAAATTCAATTAAGACAAGGTGCTGAATTATCTTATCTAACACTATCTGGTGACACTCCTGCTTAGTGTTTATTTCTCCTGCTGTCCTCAATTGCGTTATAGCACCCACAGAAGAGAGGTAGAGAGCAGCACTGTACCTGCCTCTCAGCCCTCGGTAATGGAAGGGGCAACCTTTTAGTGACTCTGGTTTCAGCCACCAGCACCCTAGGCACAAATCACGTCCCAGTGTCTCTGTTAACCTCAGCTGCTACTTCCCAGTGTGTCCTGCGGTGCTGTGCACACGGTGAACGCTAGCCCAACGCTAGCCCAGCGCTAGCCCAACCCTAGCGCAACAGGAACGGAAAGCTAAAAAGCGGAACACTACACGGTTTAGCAGCTTCCTTACAGAGCCCTGTGCAACAGGAAGTAGTTTGTGGCGGCGTGCATGTCCATCTGCTCACGTGCGCTACATTACATCTCTGCGAAACCTGGCTGTTTGTCGTCCTCAGGGGCTGAAGAAGCCCTACAACCCCATCCTGGGAGAGACGTTCCGCTGCTGCTGGCTACACCCTCAGACCGACAGCTGTACCTTCTACATCGCCGAGCAGGTCAGACTGGGCTCACACAGTGTGCACACAGTGTAGGTACAGGGTGACGCGTCAGGTCTCCCACTGTTACAGCGGATGGCCCCGCCTGTGGAAGGTGCACGTAAATAAACACCGTGTTATGTGTGAGATGCAGCAAGTTCACACCTCTCTCTTTCTCTTGTCTGTCTCTCTCTCTCCCTCCACCAGGTGTCCCACCATCCACCCATCTCCGCCTTTTATGTCTGCAATAGGAAAGATGGCTTCTGCATCAGTGGAAGCATCCTAGCCAAGTCCAAGTTCTATGGTATGTTAATGTCATGTTTATCAGGCCTGCCGGTGCAACGCGCGGCTATTTCCAGCTTCAGTAAAGCTCAGGTGTATAGGTATACACAGGTGTGATACATCACAATATATTAGACACATATACTCATGTAATAAATATGTGTGTGTGTGTGTGTGTGTGCAGGCACCTCTCTGTCGGCCGTCTTGGACGGTAAAGCCAGGCTTCTGTTCCTGAGCAGGGATGAGGAGTATGTCATCACCATGCCCTACGCTCACTGCAAAGGTACTGTTTAGAGAGAAGTGACTTACCTATACTGGCACCACCTGCTACTTTCACACATCGCAGAGGGACATGAAGATAAAGATGTGTTGTATAATGCTGCTGGCTGCTAACTCCACTTAGCTGCTCTAAAGTTGTATTATTCAACCGAGGTCTCAGCTCAGCTAGCCCTCATAAATACACTAGTTTCCTGTCCTCAGTGAAAGAAAATTAATTGGGAAGTTTCATTTGAAAAACTGCTGACTCAGCGACAATGCCTACTTTTTCTCTCTCTGAAACACATTTTCACATTCATCTGCTCACTACAACAATGTGACACCCAGTGGACAAACTGGAAATTGCAGCAGTTTTTGGGGGGGGGGGGGGGGGGGGGGTGGGGGTTGATAGAAGGTATAGGGGTTGGACACACACACACACACACACACACACACACACACACACGTGAGC
>JAODLI010000021.1:4493463-4505022 GCA_027575585.1 Percopsis omiscomaycus
TTAAAACAATTAAACATTAGCCCACAAAAAGCAAAAAATACATACCTTGTTGCTGCATGTATGTAAAATTACTGAAATGCAAAAGCAGCCGTTAAATTATACAGGAAAAATAAACATCTTTTGTAGGCTAAATGTCATGTCATAGTATAAAAAATCTTAATATTAAGATCAATCATAGTAATAATATTAATATTATTAGCCAGCTGCAAGTTTCAGGAGAGAAAAAACTTGTCAGTTACACAACAAGTACTGTAGTACTCAATTACTCACTTTGTAGTTTCACTTTTGTATTTTTGGTCCTTACCGTGTGTCTCTTGTCTCTAGGTCAGACGGGCCGCTACGTCCTGATCCAGAGACTGAGGGAGACCGAGAGACAGTTGCTAGCCACAGATCGCCCTCTGGAGTCTCTGGCCAAGCTAGGCCAACATGGCAGCGAGGTTCAGTTTTTCCTGCGCCGCACGGGCCCCAGTAGCAGCGACGGGCCAGCATTTAAACCTGACAAGACCACCACACCTCCCCTGCCCAAACACCCGGAACCAGAGCACCCCAAACGCAACCAGCCCAAGAAAGCACTCACGTTCAGCCTGGGCCCTTCCACCTCCCCGAATTCCAAAGCCAAGCAGTTCAGGAGGTCTCCTCGTGACTCTCCGGAGCAGAGAGCCTCCCCCTCTTCATCTCCCAGCACTTTGGATCCTCGCCTTTCGTCCCCTTCTCCCTCACCTCCTGTAGGCCCGTCAAAGGAGGAGGTCTTCCGGCAGGTTCTTCAGCAGCAAGAGAGACTAAGGGCCATCGAGGCCCAACTGGAAGCCCTGGAGAGGGAGTCCCATACTTGGGACCGTCCCTCCCCGTCTCCCTGCCCCTCGGCACTCGCAGACGCCCACCTCCAGGAGGAGATGGAAGCTCTGGAGCAGGCGGCACGGAGGAACCAGGCTGAGCTCGCCCATGAGCAGTTCTGGGAGGAGGAGCTGCAGGCGGAGGTAGAGAGGGAGCGGGGGATGAGGAGGAGGCTTGGCGAGCTCCACGCCAAGATGGACGACTGCGGCCGGCGGCTTCACGACTTCTCCGTCCGCTCAGCTCAGCTAGAGCAGGAGATCCAGCGGGAGAGCCACGCCACCGCCGGGCTTCAGGCAAGGAGGGCCAGCAACGGGACGAGTCCTGAGGAGTCCCTGGAAGTGGTGAAGTCGGAGCTCCAGAGCCAGGAGAGGCAGGGAGCGGAGCTAGAAGGGCAGCTCTCGGAGACGGACAAGGTGCTGGGGAAAACCGAGTCACTGCTGAAGGTAAGAAGGGAGGCCATGGCTCAGGAGAGAGAGCTCTAGCTTCACATCAGCCTCTGGCTTTTAAAGGAACACACAGCTTTACAAAAACATTGTTTTTGTTTGAAACTCAGAGAGATGAGTGCCCCTCACACACCTGAGTGCTATGTGGCTGGCACTCCTCTCTACTCCTACCCCAACCACTCAACTGGGCTCACACCATTCTCTACTTCTCCCTGTATACCCACATGCACAGTTGTGTGTTTGAGACATAAACAGCGAGCTGGGGTGTAAATTTAGAGTTCTGGGGGCACTATAACACAATGGAGTGTATCTTTACTTGGCTTCTCGTATCTCTCTTCTACCTCCATACATAGGAGCTAGGACAGTCGCTCCTAAAAACAATAAAACGGATAAATGTGTGATGATTTGCCAGGGGAAAAAAGACTATATTGAGAAGATCATGACGACATTTAGGCTGTAAATTCTGATCCAACTTGAATATCAATACTGTATGTTGTACTGCTAGAAGAGCTATTTGAAGGCTCGATGGACTGGTTTGGCAGCTATGCTCTGTGTTCAAACACATGGTTACTAAGAGTGTTTATATTACGCTGATATTTACATTTACTTGTACCCTTGTAAATAAAAAAAGAAATTGAGAATAAAATTGTTTGTTTTGTAGGACAGTTTTCTTTGGGTTGGATCGGTTGGATCGGTTGGATCACAGATTGTCGCGGTGTGTGGCGTTATTATTTTGTCTGTTTACTATAGGTGGAGGTTGTCATAGAAATATGAAGGCTGTTGTGTGTCCCATCCTTGGAATAAAGGCCTAACCCAGTTGGAAGTGAAACCCAAGCTCTTCATAATTCACATCAAACCTGAGACTTGAGTGTATCCGTTTAGCTTAATTTAGAGCAGGGACAAATATTTGATTTCTTTGTTTTATCGACTTGTCATAGACAACTGGACTACAAGGTTAAAATGTATGTGGTCAGTGTTGCTTTTCATGTTAATTTTACAGGCTAAATGTATGTCCCACACACTTCATTAGGACAAAAATGAACTAAAACGAAAGGCTGTTGCATCGCATTCCCATCTCACTGGGCTCTAAATAATGGCTTTGCTACAAGCCACAAAACTGATTAAAAGACAATAAAGAGCTCTTCTGGTGTCAGTCATTCACCCTAACAGGAGTGTGACATCCTATAGGGGTCAACTCCAGACAGATTTTCTGCCTGTGCAGCTCACAAATGACTGTTATATGTGTGTTTAGTGATGAAGTAGCATGCTAAGTAGGCAATCACTAAATGCTGCTAATGATGTTAATGTGTTGTGTTTACACATCACATTCTAACATGGTTCATACATTCAGTGATTACAACTCAAAACACCAAAAAACAAAAATCAGGCGTTTACCACCCACGTAGCTGGCGCCTGGAAGATATACAATGCCAAGATAGTGATTTTTAATTACACATTAACGTCGGTAACATAATACAGTGCAATAAAACCCTATTGTGTCTGCATGGCCAGGAGTGTCTGCCTCACACTGTCGGTTGGAAGACCTGATGCGTCAGGACATGCCTGGCTGAGAAGTGTTGAAGTCTAGGAAGTGATGAGTACAGTGCTCTTGTCATTAGGCGAATAGAAGCAAACCTGCGGGTGTGAACTGTCTCAGCAAGGGGTCTTCATGCAGCATCAGATCTTCAAACACAAAACATGTCTTATTTGAATGCAGGCTAACTTTGGCACAGACCTACTGAGTAAGCGCAAGCGGATAGGCGATTAGCTTTATTGACCGGTTTGTTTGTGCACGTCAGATCTTAATCCATGAGTTTAAGGGTCGTACCAGGATCCAGATTAATGGAAGTCCCTCTGTGCTGCATTTTAGAATAGTCAAAGATAATGAATTCGCGCCGGTGTCTGAATTATAAGGAAAAACTTATATGAGAAAAACAGCAATAAGGCGTTGACTGTTATGTGTAGACCCTAAAACAACTCCTGGGGCGTTAGGAATCACGTAGAACTAAAACGGCTCTCTGCTTTTTCCCATGGCTGATTCATAGTTGACTGTTAATAGGTGACACTGTAGTCTCTGCTGCCCCCTCCTGGACAGAATTATTAAATTAGTGATCCGGATTAAAGACACGTTTTACATTCTTATGTTATTTTAGGGACAGATTGAAGGAAATATCAATTTTATATTTGTGATGAGCCAGATTATATTGTTGATCCAGGTAGGCTTCGTCATTGGAATAAACATTTACTGATATGATTGCTGGAAGGTTTATCTGCAAATCCACCGCCACCACTTTTAGAGTGATCTGGATCTTTTCAGCATTATTGTTTATTTGTTTCCTGATCTCCCCCTTGTCTACTACCTGCTCTCCTCCCAGTCTAAGCAGGATGAGCTGGAGGAGCTGAATAAGGAGCTTCGACAGTGTAACCTGCAGCAGTTTATCCAACAGACAGGAGTCCTGCCCACACACACCCACTCCCGCACGGACCTCCAAGAGCAACTGGAGCAGCTGGAACTGGCTCAGCTACTGCAGGATGGATACAGGAACGGAAGTAGGGGTGCATGCAAACACAACACAAAACACCTGTGTGGGTACAGGGAATTATTTCATAGGCCCCTTCCCACCCACACAGTGGTGTTGAATGAACTTACCTCATAAGACCTCACAAGGCCTGTGTGAACATGTACATACCCCACTTGATTAACATCTCCATGACTCGCCTATGCCAGTTTTGTTGCATCAGGCTGGACAACTGACACCTTCTTCTGATTAGTTCGAATTCAGTTTGCTGACCTCTGCGAATTTGCAGCACAGCAACCTGAGAAGGTGTCTAATCAGCCAGAGTAACTCAAAACAACTGTAAGGAGTTTCCTGGGGCTTTAAAATAGTGGTTTCCAATTGATGAATGCTTTGGTACAAATGACAAAATTGTTGTTGATTTTTGTTGTAGTTGTATTTACCGTTCCAGTGTTAAATGGGGGCAATAATCTACGTCATTAGAAATCATAATATGTGAGAGAGGGGAAATTATTTTAGGTGCCCTAGGCAAGCACCTGGTCCGTCGTATAGGAGAACCCACCTCTCTGCATAATGTTGCAGTGTATATCAGGTGACTACATATACTATATTTAGAGTTATGAATGACCACTAAACCCCTTTCTCCTTCTCTGCAGACCTAGGTGAAGCTCTGTCCGAGTCGCCACCTCGCCCCACTGCCAAGCAGTTTATGGGACACCCACGCAACTTGCAGAACCCTCTGGTGTCCAGCCTCAACCCCGAGGGTGTGTATGTGTGAAAACTCGCTGACCCCTGCCCCTTGGCACCTCTCCTGCCCCCCCACCCCCCGAGTGGTTCTCACCTTTCGACGACAGTTTCTGGTGGTGGGTGTTGGGGCTCTCTGCACTGCGGCAGTTTCTCGTTTACTTCTCTACAACTCCTCTACATTCTACCTATATTACCCATTGCTGTCCCTGCTGGACTAATGCTCTCCTGTAACCTTCTGCTAGCACCTGCCTCTCCCCTAACCTCCTTTTGTCTCGTCGTTACAAATGTAGGTCCGCACCGCCTTCCATATCTCCTCCATGCTTCACTCACCTGTAGGACGTTTACAATGCTTTGTTTATCCTCCAACTTTCTTTGTGTCTCCCTTATTCTATTGTTCTGGACTATCTATAGTTGCTCTGGTTTTACTTTCATGCAGTTGGGATACACCGCCCCCCCACCCCCCTGACCCTCCCACGTCAAATCAATAACCATATTGACAGCTACTATCATAATAAATACACTGTGTTTCCCTGGAATGGCTATAACACTGGGGAACGGCTGTTAAAGACATTCTGATTGTAGAGGTGTTTTTTATACTGACTGAAAGAGAAAACCAATGTCATTTAAGTTTGCCTTTGATGTATGGATATTAATTACATATATAGGGGGAAATCTATACACTGCCTTGGACTTTGGTGACACTTGACATCCAAAGAGCAAGAGCCTTTCACAGAGGGCCCTGCAAAATGTATTGCACTGTCCCATTCGCGTCATTTGTGAAACCATGGCCCACATTGGAATAGAGAGAAATGTATTTTGCCAGCAAATGATTACAGCTGCCTTCCGGACTCTAGAGCTTTTAACATATCCATTAGTTTTTATGCTCCATGTTCACAGAGGGAATACATTTTAAAACAATTCCAAACAGGCCATGGTTGGTTGAGATGTTGTCTTGTTTTTCTTTTTTTCCCCTCCTTTATTGTTTTGGGATGCGTCTGGCTGTTAGCTCTGTATCACACTTAACATTTGACCCGTCTTATCGTACATTACACCTTATCAAATATATCCTATCAATATGATAAGATTACAGTTTATATGACCCATCATTAAAATTCCAAATAACACTAAATTTAGCACTTCCCATTACATCACATACAGACAGGTAAAAATTAAGTGTGTCTGCTGAATTCTTTCTGTTTGCTATTGGTGTTTAGCTGTTGGGATTTTTCAAACACTCTTTGCCCTCTCAGTCTGGGTTAAGGACGTGTACTTTAAACAAATGATGTCCCATAACTCTGATGCAAGATTACTTGAATTTCAGTTTCAAATTTAAATTAGTCTGCAGTTCCATAGCCAAACTTGTATCAGCGTCACAGGTCAACATTTGTATCTTATACTCTAGGTGTGCAGCAGTATTTTGATCTGTTTGTTCTCCATTTACTTTTGCTATATTTGTTTAAAAGGGTTTTGTAAACCAAGCAAAGCAAAGGGTTCATTACCCCCACTTATTTTTGTGTGTCTTGCAGTCCTGACATCCCGAGATTCGTCATGGAGATAAAACATGGACCACATGGCCCAGGGAACTTGTTCACTGTTCAGTCACCATCACCTAATATTTAACCCCTTTACTGTAAAATGATTGTCATTTTGGGTATCCTGACTTCCATTATATATACATACTGTATATACATAAAACAAATATATTTACAGCATTTTGCTACTGTGCACACTGCAAAATATATGTATGGAATGTAAAAATAACTTAGCAAACTTTTATCTACAGCAGTTATTGCAACATCTGTGTATTTAAATATAATAAAATATTGTGCATTGTGTTTTAGATAAAACCTGATGTGTGATATCTTTTTGGCTTCCCATTCAAATGAGTACTTTTTATGGAACTGAATAATTAACATTCTGTACTCTTTCGACAATTGTTGGTTCCGTACTTGTCTTGTGACATGCATTAATAATAGATTGTACTGAAAAATGGATGCTCTTACTTCTGGCAGTAGGCTACAGTGCCTATTCTGTATTTCTGGCTTATGCAGCTAGTGTGTACATCATGGTGATGAAACACAGTACCTATAGAAAATATGACAAAGCCGCATCCTCTATAAATATGAAAAGACCACATGACCCCTTGGTCCAGACATCTAACTAGTAACCTTGACAATTACAATTAGGAGGGATCCCTCCTGGGGAGGAGAATTGGGGTTCCGGGGGCACTATTGCACAACTGAGGCCTATAACAAATTAGCCTTATTACTGATTTCAATGGAAGCATTTCATTTTTCTTACCCTGAAATGTGTCTAGATCACCCCTGCATGACAAACAAAACTGCACAGCTCACAGCTCTACTTCACACTTCTCCACTGGCCACCTTAATGACATATCCCATACTTATCTGGCTTACTCAGGATGGAAACCTAGTGGCATTCTATAAACATGTTCTCCTGCTTACACTTGTCAGGTAGAACCTTCAGCCAAACCAAATCATTTGTTTTTCTACACCCTTATTTGTAGGCCAAAACCATCCTGTCATTTCCAATGCATAATTTTTTTAACCCTAAGGTTAAGGAAATGGCAAACTTGAGATGGGACTGTTTTGATGTAAAGATCAATTATGTACAATTGGATTGTGGAGATAAGTATTAGTCGTCGTGCAGGAAGGCTTTAGATAAGCTCTAAATCCAAGTGAATTCCCGCCGTCTGGACAATCCCATCCTCTGGTGTATCTTTACTGACACCTACCTGTGAAGGCACACAGTAGGCACACATTTTAACCCCACTGGCTTTTTCAGTTTCTCCCATTGACCAGTATGCAGGCTGAAAGTTCTACTGTACGTGAGTCACACTGATAGACGACCAAATATTAATTGTCTGAGCAATGTCTGGCCATGTTGCAATTTGCATGGAATGTGGGGAGAAATAAAGACAACACAGATGGAGGGAGAATGAGTTAGTTATCTCACTTTCAGTTTAGAAAATCTTTAACCATGGCCTCTCCAGGACAATTTTTATATTAGTGACACACCCAACCTTGCCCACTTGCAATTTGTCCTGAGAACTGCAATCTAATAACCTTGCAAAACATTAACAGATTATGATGATGTTTCGGGACACCATGCAGCTGGAGTTCTATTTTTGGTCATAAGTGCAATGATACTCAACATGAACCCTTCCCATAACTACTTTGGAAAGTTCATGCTTTTGAATAAAATGAGTCGCGTAGCTAACCAATTTTGAATTCAGTGAAATGTGATCATATTAGTTGCCGGTCCATTAATTTAGAGAGAGCAGACACCATAATGATAAACGAAAGTGTGTACGGTGAAAGTGAGAATCTGCACGTCCACATTACAATGATAAATGGGCCACCAGTTAATTACTCTTACAGACGTATTTGATCTATTCTTCTGTGTCTCACTGAGACATATTGTACCTGAGGCAATAAAACTCATTCAATGACATCATGCAGAAAATGTACATGGTTACTAAAAAAAAAATACATGATACCACAAATGTATTTCAATTGAAAGTTTACTTGTTAAACACCTTTTACGTACAGTACAAATAATCATCGTGGATATGAAGATGAATCGGCTATAAGCTCTAAAATAGCAATGTACAGTAGGCTACCTACATTATTTTGCTAGATGAACAAAATCACAACTGAAGCACACTCACCAGCAGTCTTGACAGTAGGTGGCATTAGAGAGGTCAACCCGTAGGAAGGCAATAGGCAACCCTATGTATGGTAACTGTACATAGGTGGAGCTACATACAGTAGGTTACACTAGATCATTGGGAGGGCAATGTGATGGACAGGCTATTCCAAAAAGCAGGACATATCGGGCTGCATGCGGATATAGACGATCATCTGACTGTGGCTTGTCCTGTGTAGGCTACGGGTCGTTACCACAGTAGAAGTAGGAAAGAGGGATCCCCAAAAACAGGTTAGCCGCTGTCACACGCACAGTGGAATTGGAAATTGGCACAATGTGCGTTAGTCAGTGGCTTACCTGCTTTTAGATTTTAATTATATACTGAAGTCCAAGTACGACCTGGGAAGTAAACACAAAAGAGCTATTTAACAAAAAAATAACAAAATCAGCCAAATTAAATAATGTAGGTAGCCTAGAATGTAGGCTACATGAAGGCCCACAACAGTTAATTTAGTAACTTACATCTACAGTAAATTTAGTTAGTTGAATCATAGAAAATATAGTTGGCTTACATATTCAGCCAACATATAGGAAATATTTATATATGCCTTTCAGTACAAATATTTTAGCACTTTCAATCACACCTGTCATGAACAAGTTCCAAAATTATGAATAATGGAGAAGCGTAAAACACTAGGCATAACACTGATAAGCATACACCTATTTTATTATTTAATGTTATGTATTTATTTTATGTGGATAGACACACACATCAATTTCTAATCGACAATATAATTAAATAAGAATTATGGCTGATGAAGGAAGCTACTTACCACGATCGAAGTTTTCTATCAGATGAATTAAAATAAATATTATTAGAGGGACCATCTCTGTAATACATCTCTATACAGACGACGCATTTTAAATAAAACCATTGAATATTTAATTTAAATGCTATTAGAAACACATTGTACACTAACGCAGAAGTTCAGTACACTTGCACTATCCCATTCCTGCCCACTCCCCTACATCTGCAACCTGAACTGGTTATGAAAATGTAACAAATACTGGCACAACGACAAACCAATGGCATGGCTAGTTGGGATAAAATGGCCCGCCCTTCAAGGTCAACGGACCATTCATAGGATTTAAGAGGTGGGTTTAACGCAACAAACATGTTTGATATAAATTAAAGGAATAGTTGGGGTGCGGCGCGTTCATTTTTGCACGTCTTACATTAGGAACGAACCATTTTCACGTCATTGGTTTCTATTCCTATGCTATTATTTTCCACAAATAAGATAACACAGAGATAAATTGTCCTCTACACAGCCCAAATGTAATGCAACAGTTGCCGTTGAAGGCACAGAGCATGGTTTTGATTGCTTTGAAGACCGGCGTACGACCCCTTCCAAAAATGGTGGTTGAACTCGGCTTACTTGTGTACAGTGTTGCCATGAAGAGAGTGTGGCTGTGCACGTACCAAGTATGCAGTATGAGCAGTGGTGGAGTCAGAAGGAGCGAATGACATAGTGGGCTCAAGGGTGATGGGGGTAGTGCTACTATAGTCTACTATCTACAAAATATACGGGCAAGACTCAAATATTTACTTTTGAGGAGGAGTGGTCTCTTGTAATAGTACAACGATAGCTACATTACTACATTAGGGATAGAACTACCCTAATGAAAAATATAACTGTAAATTAATTAATTACTAATATCTATATATATATATATATAATAATACATTATAAATTACACTAATTCAACAGATACATGTAATCTAATTAACGTAATATATAAAACGTCATAAAACTTAAATGAAATCAATGAAATGCCATTTAAAAAAAGTGTTTTTTTTAAAAAGTGATTTAAAAGACGAGACAACGTTTGCAGCCCAAATTTCCACAGGCAGGTAACTCCACAGTCTTGGAGCCCTATGCTAAAAGGCTCTATCACTTTTCAACATAAATCTGGACATATAGGACCAAGCAGGAACGATGATCTTAGGGAGCAGGAAGGGGCACTGCTAAATAACTTGGGGCGATAGGCCTCTCAGGGCTTGCTAAGTCATCAGTAGTAAATTTAAATTGATTAAGGCAAAATGACGTGATGTGATCATGTTTGTTTGTCCAAGTCAAAATCCTGGCAGGAGAGTTATGAATGAGCTTGAGATGGTAGAGGGAATATTTTATTGATGCCCGAGGGCAGGGGATTACATTAGCCTAATCTAATTGAGGGGTTATGAAGGCATGAATAACCGTTTCCAGATTTGAATGTTCTGATACTGGAAATGTTTCTGAGATGATTAAAGTGGGATTGAACTATTGATTTAACTTGTCTAAATTGAGGTTTTGATAAAAAATGATAAATATTTCTGTCTCATTGGCATTAAGCTGTAAGAAATGTTGTGACATCCACTTATGAATGTCATGAAGGCAGTTTAGCAGGTTGAACGTGATCTCACATTGTTTTGCTGGGTCACAGCTAAGGTAGAGCTGAATATCGTCATACACATAGACAGTGCAGAAACAATGCATATTCCTACGATACAAAGTAACAAATCACGACGATGTGTTATGTAACATTTCCCCCAACATTTAGGCTACAATCACCGTTGGGGACAGATACTCTGGTAGTTGATTTGTTATATTGTGTGACAGCTATCGTGAATTTGTATTGGGTTGCATGCATTGTAATCATTATAATTGTGCAAAACTGTATAGGGCTGTATAAAGTATTGCGCGCGTGTCACTTTACATTCTAACTGGGTTATTGGCACGCACTTGTGGACTAAGAACATTAGGCTGGTTTGATCACGACCAGCATATTCGTTTATCGCACAAAATACGACAGTGTATTCCTATTTCTATATCCAATTATATAACAAAAATGATTAGTTTAGTTTACTGAGATTAGGGTGCGGCCACACATGCGTGAAATTAATTTGACGAATATTCGTCTCCCGTTCACTTCAATTCTATGCGAGCGAGTGTGTGTCGTTGACCCCACGTGACAGTAATTGGTTGTAGTTTTCATAGTGAGCCAGGATGGATGAGACTTTGATTGTAGCTGTGTCTAACCAGCCGGTATTAACTACGATATTGCCCATGAAAACTGCAAACTGCCCAATAAGAGAGATGCTGCCTTGCTGACAGTAAGTCGGGAGACAGGCATTGAACGTAAATAAATCACAACAACCACTCCAACGGACTACAAACAAGCAAACTGATGTCCGTTTGCGTCGCATTCTGCACTGCCCACATTCAGCACATGTTTTTTCTCTCAATTAAAATACTAAAAGCTCTCAATATTGTCCGTCTTCACGACTGTCAAGCGCGTGGCTTTGT
>JAODLI010000021.1:4505122-4524583 GCA_027575585.1 Percopsis omiscomaycus
ATGTTTTTTCTCTCAATTAAAATACTAAAAGCTCTCAATATTGTCCGTCTTCACGACTGTCAAGCGCGTGGCTTTGTATTATGGAAACTGTACCTTTAAGAGTGTCACTGTGACTTGAGTGTGCTCGGCCATTTCCGTGATTCCGTCCGTATCCAGCCGGTGGTGTCACTCAACAATCGTAGATACTCCAAATTATTCAAAACATGCCTCACACAACTGAGTTGGGTAGGTGCAAAATGCTGATTATATGTTTGATTAGGACGTCGGCTTCATGTAGGTCTAATGCAATAGTGTTGCAGTTACATATATTTAGAAATGCCACAGTAGAAAACCCCGAACAAGACTGCAATTGACATTAGCTAAATTTAGCAATGCTCAGGCTAACGTCTAGGCTAATATTAATAGCTAACGTTAGCTAGCTCGCAAGCCGTTCTCTGGGCTGCATGGCTAACAAGACTTAGGACAACAAACCTAATCTAGTCTCCGAATCAAATCTAGTTTGGTTTCAATACAAGAGGGCAAAGGCCTATCTCTTGCAGTGGTTGTGTCTTGTATGTTTATAAATGCAGCATTGAGCTCAGCGCACTGCCCGAGCTAGGTAGCAAGTTTAGGTTGACTACAGTACAATAAAAGTTAATTGTTTCTGCCTTAATCCGACGACACCTTTTTTTTTTAAATAGTAACTGCAATATAATATAAAGCTATGTTAATTCACTCCCAGTTAACCAAGTTGGCCAAACTTAATGACCCTTTATTTGTATTACATAGCTTCACTGTGTTAGCTTAACGTCAAGTATTGCAGCTTTACAAAATGTATCAACTCAATAAGTAAACAGTGGTTGAGTTATTAGAGATACAAACGCTAAGCATTCAATTTCAATGTGTAACGATAACCATGAATGAAGTCACCCAGCCTTTTGTTATTAGAGTTGAGAAATATGCATAGTCTGTCTGGTAGTTCTCCAAAACTTGCCTCTTGCTATTTGAAATGTTGGCTGGAGCTAATTTCCCACATAATGATGTGAAGCATTTTTTGTCTATCCTCAAGGAATGAGGCGAAAACATCATCATGTAGTGTCTTTATAATATTCAAAGAAGAAACAATTCCATTGCTCCCTTTCATTCAAAAGGTTAGTACCTTGGACATGCATGTAACTTATTCTCCTGCTTCTAAACAAGAGCTAAATGTAGCATTTATGACAGATGCAATAAAAAGGAGTGGACTAAAGGCTGTGCGATGTACATGGAGCTGAACAAAATAATTGTCTTGCTCTAATATTCATGCACACTCTAAATAAATATGCAACTGGATTGTAGCAATAATCTTCACAAGGTAGTTCTGTGAATCGTCTGATGGTCAGCCATGGACGAAGATGACAGCCAGGATGAGCTGATCAACAAGACCACATCCAGCAAAGGGAAGAGGGCTGCTTTGTGGGCCATCTCAGGTAGAATATTGCACTGTATGGCAGATTATTGGAGCAATATCTTTAGATATATTGATATCCTACACATGTATATAAGCTAACCCCACCCCTCCCCTAGATGACTCTGATGATGCTGCAGAAGGGTCAGAGGAAGGAGATTCTGAGAGTGGAGAAGAGGAGGAGGAGGAAGACCAGCTTGATGGAGAGGAAGATGACGAAGGAGAGGAAGAGGATTATAGCGATGGTAAGTATAGAATATACTTTATATCACAATATATTTCTAAATTTTTCCCAATTATGTAGATCAAATATTTCTCAAATGTATGTTAAGTACAACATTGATCAGATCAGTTAGGAGAAATGGAAGTTTTTCTTTTTTACAATGTTTACAATGCAGCTCTCAGACATTGTTGCAAGTGTAGAATGGTTAACCTGGTGTGCTTTTTAGTAATAATATAATAAAGCTTTTTGAGACACACTTTGAGCAAAAATGCAATTACAAAATGTATGTTGCAAGGAAACATGATTATCAATAATTTCACCGTTGCCAATGTGCAATGCTTTAATATGTGTATTATCTGTTACAAGCTACTGTACCAGTTAATTTGAATGGGTAACACACACACACACACACACACACACACACTTGTCTTTCTATCTGTTTTATCAGATGAAGAGGAAGAGGAAGAGGACTCTAAGGCCTCTGAGGGGGTAGTTGGGGGGACCTCTGCTGACCTTGGGGGATTGAGCTCAGACGACGACACAGAGAAATGTCCCATCTGCCTTAACTCCTTTAGCAGCCAGCCTGTGGCCACACCGGAAAGCTGTGAACACTACTTCTGTCTGGACTGCATCCTGGAGTGGGCCAAGGTAGGCGTGTCTCCAGGTGGTAGGAGATAAAATACCAGACACACTCCTAACGTCTCAAACTATGTTTTACACTAAAAGTTACAGTACATTGAAGAGGCTTAATTGGAACGGGCTAGTTCTATAAGACACACACATTGTATGTCAATCATCTGGGTAATCTATTGGTCGGTCCTTTTGATTTATCATGTGTCTTTAGCTGAAACAGCATGCCTCACTCTCGGTGTCTTCATTTATTTCTTCCCTGCTGTTTAGAATGCCACCTCCTGTCCAGTAGACCGCATTGTCTTCAGTAACATTTACCTAAGGAAGTGTTATGGAGGCAAAGTGCAAAAGATGGTGAGTTGGATTTTTTGTGTATTTGTGTGTATTCTGTTCTATAATTGCCTCATTGTGTTTTGGTGAGTGAAGGGATTATTCTTCCATTCCCTTCAGTTTTCCTATGTTTATGAGAGAGTTTCCATTGACTCCTACTTGAGTAAGTGCTCGTGTGCGCAGATCACCGTGCAGAAGCCTGTCAAGGAAGGCCAGGAGGACACAGTGGATCTGGACCTAGAGCAGACCAGCTGTGAGGTGTGCGGAGGCAGTGACCGCGAGGACCGCCTCCTGCTCTGTGACGGCTGTGACGCCGGGTGAGACTAGAAACTTTGAATTGCCTCGGCTTGTCCAAGTTAAGAGTCCTAATGTTTTTAAGCTGCAGAAAGCATTTGGGTAGCTTTAAGGTAAATATCCCTGTTTTATGTTTCACGGTAGCTACCATATGGAGTGTCTGACACCCCCTCTGGATGCTGTTCCGGTAGAGGAGTGGTTTTGCCCAGAGTGCGAAGCCAACAACCGCAATTCAAGTAAGCACACTTCTGGAAATCCCACTTCTGTATTACTTATAGTGGATATCAAATGTCTACACACACCCTCCTGTAGAGGAGGCTTCTTTTCACAACGTTGTACCTTTTTAATTAGTAGATCATATTTTGGAACAATAATGGAAAAAATAAATCTCTTTCATCACATAACTGGTGTGGGTGTGTAGGGTCTTCTTAAGCAACTAGCAAATACTCAATAGCATTGATGACCTAAGTTCTTTTTGAATGAGTCATTCAACAATATCATTCTCCATTCAGGGGATTCCGCGGAGGAGCTGAGTGAGACAGACAGTTTGCACAGCAGCGCCCGTCCCACCACCAGTCGTCCCCGCCCCCCCGGGGCGGGGCCCACTCGAGCCATCGCCCGCACCCAGCAAAGCGAGAGGGTTCGCGCCAGCGTCAACCGGCATCGCATCACACAGGCACGCACAGCACAGGTTTGGCATGACCCGCTTCTCTCACACCTTACTACCCCCGCCGCTGATAAATGTGTGCTTCATTAAATAAAACGATTAGCTTGGCTCTTATCTAGTGTGTACTGACTTGTAACTTTGTGAAAATGTCACGACTGTTGATGTCACTAACGGAAGGCTTTGCTAACGAGTAATGTCTGTTCATCTCGACGAATGCATTTTACTGTAAGTTGCTTGGGATAACAGCATCTTCCAAATGCGTGGTGTTCATGACGGTTGCATGCGTGTGGAGACCGGTGTGTGTGACACCCAATGGGTCATCAGTGTGATACAAAGCGTCTCCTATCAGTTGGCTCCTAGGTATTTAATGCAGTCCACCTGGCTCGACGAGACCATCAACGCAGTGGTGGCAGGACTCAACACGGCCGTGTACATCCGGGACCTCACCCCCCGTGCCCGGGCCAGCCGCCGTCGCAGGACGGGTAAGGATGTGCACACAACACACTAAATCTCTCCAAAGACACTAAACGTTGCAGTGCGCAGCCAATGACTCTGCTGTTGTTTCTACAGTAAAGCGCAGAAAGGGAAGCAAGACTTCCTCGACGGGTATGGGGGTCAGGAAGCGCAAACGGAAAGTCAGGAGAACAAAATCTAGAAAGAAGCTGGTGAGCCTATTACATTTGAGATGGACACCTAATGCGGATGATGCATATGGTTTCATGTTTTAATAAAGGCTTGGATTCCTTCCCATACAAATTGTGTTCGTCTCTCCCTGTTGACTTTTGGCGTTTCCGAACCAGGCGGGAAAAAAACAGGCGTCGTCCCGCGGGCGTATCGCTCGGAGCCTCGGCATCTCAAAGCCCAAGACTAGCGTGTCTCTCCCCACGGTATGCCGGCCCGCGGAGCACACTCTTGGTACCATGCGCGCCGACATAGGGGCCGCCTCCCTCTCCGTGTACGGAGATCCGTTTGACCTGGATCCATTTGTTGACGGGTACGAAGGCACACCAGAGTCGGTAGTCTAAAACGTTTTTTCAGTTTAAATCTTCCGTTTAAAACCAAAGTCTTTGTCACCATCTTGAGCAGTGAGGAAGATGAGCAGCAGGCCCAGGTCACGTCTCTGCTGGAGGCCAAGAGAAGAGGCATCTCTCACTCCGCCCTGCGCTCTCATCAGCCTGTGGCTCGACCAATCACTGCCTCCCTTGCCAGGTAATATTCCTCACAGTGCAACGTTGTATAGTTGTAGAGACGGGTACTGGTAAAGACCCCTCTGTGGCCTATTCCATTTGGAGGTAATCTAAGGAGGGAGTTTTCAATTGGCATATTATCCTGACATTCTTTATGAGGGTGCTTGTGTAGAGCTTAATTTATTCAGCTTAATTTCATGTTGAATCTTTGGGGGAGTCGTTTTGGTGTATGGTGATTCCTAATAAAATAGTTGTTGCCGGTGGTCCTCTAGGACGGGTATGGGCATTTCCCAGTCATCTGGCGTTATGGAGGCGGCCCCTGTGCCTGATCTGCTGGGCAGCATCCTGTCAGGACAGAGCATGCTCTTGATGGACAGCTCTGATGTGGTCATCAACAGAGATGGTTCCCTTAAGGCGAACAAGTCCGGTATAATTCACTTAATATATCATTTTGTTACATAGTCCTGTATATCATAGCATTCATTTGCCACATTATATACTCTATATCTTAATTTCTTGTATTACAGTGAGCTTGTCTCCTGTGGTGAAGCCGGGAAGCAGCCGAGATGGCAGTTCAGGAGAAACCAGCTCTCAGGTCACCCCAGGTGTGTCCCCGAATGCGAACACCAACACTTTCCACCTTCACGGAGATCTACCCGGACCCTCCTGTAGCCCCCCCAGCAGAACGGGCTCCTCCCACAGCTCTCCTTCCCTTCATCCGTTTGCCTCCTCCTCTCCCTCACATACCCACCCCCCACACCCAGGTCACCCTGGCCTGCAGCCCCCTAACCCACACAGACCCAGCCCCTCTCCTTCACTCAGCCACAGAGGGACCAACGGGGTTTCCACACAGCCCACCTCAGACCTGCGAGCCAGGAGCAAGGACGCAGAACCTGCCCGGTCCCAACCTAAAAAGACACCTGCAAAACCTGTGTGGGTGGACGTGGCGGTGTTGCCTAGGATACCAAAAATCAAACGGGACGGCAGTGGGCTCAGGCATGACGATGCCAGTCAAGACAGCAGTGGCAGCAGTACCAATAGACTTAACAGACAGGATAATGGCATTAATGCTGGTGCCCGTACTAGTAGCAGCAATGGCATGCCCGCTGCAGGCATGCACAGCCTGGCTGGGGACAAGGGTAGGCAGCAAAGTGTGGACCAGCAACTGGGCAGGGCTGAAGGTCAGCCCCAAAGGCACAGGCCTGCCGACAGGGCAGGTCCTTCCTCAGCCTTCTCCAACTCATTCTCCTCCTCCTCCTCGTCCTCTTCGTCTGGGTCTCCAGCCAGCCACCCTCACCTTTCCTCATCTTCAGCGGTCAGCTTCCGCATCAACTCCAGTGGAAACTCATGGCACGCGCGCCGGCTGAGCGCCACGCCGGCCCCGGTGCCCAGGGGCCGCTCTCAGGATGTTTGGAGCGCAGAAGAGGAGACCCGGCGGAGGCACCAGCGCAGGGACAAACAAATGCTGCTGGCCTCGCGTACATTGCTCCGAAAAGAGCAGGAGGAGAGCGATATCTACGACCCCTCCCACCCCACGCTGTCGGAGTCCAACAGCTCCGACAGTGAAGCAGAGAGTCAGGGTGTGGACAGTGACGCTCAGAATGCAACAGCTGACGGGAAGACTCCAGCTCTAGATGGCTCGAAAGCTTCAGCGCAGCGTAGACAGAGTTTAGTCCAAGTGAAAGAAGAGCCACTGCAGAGCGAGATAACACAGGAACAGTCAAGTGGGCTTCAGGAACGAGAAAATATTGAGGTTAAGAGAGAACCAGCAGCAGCCGAAGCTAATGATGGAAATCAAACCACGGCAGCTGTAGCTAACGTTAAGGAAGAAGCCGAATTGTCTGAGATCCAGGCTGAGGAGCAAATGGTTATAGATCACGCTAACATTAAGAAAGAACCGGGGTTCGCTGATGCTAACTGTAAGAAAGAACCGGGGTTCGCTGATGCTAACTGTAAGAAAGAACCGGGGTTCGCTGTTGTTAAGGAAGCTGAAAGGTGCAGTCGGAGCCTTCAACATCCTTCACAATCCCCAAAAGATATTACAACACCGCTGCCTCATATCCTGGTGCCTGTAAAGACTGAGAGTTCGCTAAAAGAAAGCGGGCAGAATGTCCAAGCTCCCAGCAGCACCCCTGCAATCCATAATACCGATCCATCAACAACCCCCTTGGCTTTCAGCAAGATCAAAGAAAAGGCAGAGATCAAATCAGAACCTAGAGATAGTCCAGACCGATCCAAGTCCCGCTGCCGGTCCCCAGTAAGGACCTCCAGCCGTAGCAATAAAACCTCCAAAGGAGGTGGGTCACCTAAGGAGCGTCGCTCTCACTCTGGCAGCCCGGAGCCAGGCAGGAGGAGAGAGGAGAGGAGAGAGCAGCACAGCTCCGGCCAGGGAGGTACAAGGAGAGGAGGTGATGAGAACAGAGAGAGGAGTTCAAGGAGGTCAAGGTCCAGGGAGAGGAGGAGGCAGCGGTCCAGCTCGGAGAACTCCCAGTCGAATTCCTCGGAGAGGTCCGGCAGGAAGAAGAGGCGTTCACGATCCAGAGATCGGAGACGCGCCAGGTAAATTCCATGTAAATAGTAGATTATTCCACTTAGTCGTCATTTATGAAAGCCATTCCATTTGCAGTTACTGTATGTTTTTTTTTTTTCTTTTCTTTTTTTTCTGGTGTCTAGGTGTGACATTCTCTGAACAAATCCCTAAGCATAAAACAGTAGTGCTTATAGAAAAGAGAGAAGGAAAACGGAATAGAAAATATAAGCGCTCCCTCTGTCTCACGGTCCATAGCTGTTTGTTTTTGAATAATACTTACAGGTGTCAAATTGACAAACTGGAAAATGTTAATATTGTAGCTTTTTCCAAATATTGCAGGTACTAATAATAAAACGTATTTTAATCAATAATGTTGTTAATAGCTTCAAATATTTTGTGTGTGATGACACATTTTAGGTCCAGCTCTAGCAGCAGAGAGCCGTCGAGGAGGAGGCAGCTTAAACACGGAAGCAAGGAGAGGAAGGACGGACAGGGGAGTGACCGAGGTGGGGTTCCAAAGGACAAGAGACGGAGCCGATCACGTTCAAGGTCGCGGTCTAGATCCAGGGAAAGGAGGAAAGATCGCACACAGTCACAGCCGTCGTCTTCCAGAGACCAGGTCGAGCCTCGATCGAAAGACAACAAAAGGGCTCGGTCCAGATCCCGTTCGAAAGAGAGGAGAACCCGAGAAGTGGCATCTAAGAGTTCGCGACAAGCAACAGGTTCATCTAGTTTTCCTGCCAAAGAAACACAGGAATTAAAATACATAAAAAAAGAAAAGGATGACTCTCATAACACCCTCACTGAAAATAAAGACTCCAGGGAGAGGTCTGTTTCTGAGGTAAAAAAGGAGAGCACAGCATCTGTCCCTGAGGTTAAAAAAGAAAAGACGATATCTGTCCATGTGGTTAAAAAAGAAGCCAATGCAGACACACAGCTCCTAACAGGAGCTGCACCATTCAGAGAAATAAAGAAAGAGAAACAGCCTGTTGATATATTTGACCACTTTTCAACTCTCAAACCAATCAAAAAGGCAGAAATTGAAGTCGAAATACTTTCACCCAGTGTGGTGAAAGATGCACACCAAGAGAAGGATGTTAAAAGAGAACAACCGGTCCCCATTAAAAGCAAAACTTCAACAGTGGCGGAAATTGTGGCGGTCAAACTAGAGGCCGGTTCACAAGAAACAACTCCTCCTCGGCTACCTACCGACGTATCCTTAACCCTGGAGGATTCTGCGACCTCTCGGCATACACTGGTACCGCTCGGGGAAACGCAATGCAGAACCACCGCCCCGACAATAGCCTCTGCGAAGCAGGTTGACTCGGACGAGGACTTCAACGTTGACATGATTCTGGACAACCTGGACTTGGCAGTGCCTGAGAGGGCAGAGGGAGGCAGTCCGGCTGTCAAACAGGAGAAGGATTTAGATGAGGTGAAGACCGAGGGCAGCAAATCAAAATCAGGAGTGAAGAGAGTTACCTGGAACATACAGGAGCCAGAGGAACCTCAACCTGAAAAATCTGCAAGTAGTAAGTGTTGCCTCTAAAGGGCTTGCCATTCACCTCACTATCGAGTCATTGTTTGACAGTATTATTTTTTATTTTTTATTGACAATGTTCAAGGCCAAAAATGGAACTTAAATAGTTAGTGCTTGAGTTATATTCTTTAATGTGTTTATAAATCTCTTAATCAGAGCTGGCTCTGTATAAACTAAAGCTGAAGCAGGAGGGAGCTCGCAGACCCTCCTCCATCCAGACACCCAGCCTGGTAAGTCTCAGCCATTGTTACTATCAAATAGTGTCAAAAGCAATTTCCTAAATGACCAGAGGGTGGCAGTGTCTATTTAGAGAACAAATCTAGAGGTTCAGTTTCAGTTTCAGTTCAGTCATGACAAGTAAATTGAAACTGGGGGCTTTTCATATAAAACGAAAGCAAAACCTTTTGTTGTGAAATTCAGTTTAGGGTTTGTGGATGATGAAATCCCAAATACCTTCAGTAAGTAGGCTTATGTAATATCCTGGTGATTTTCCTGGCAGAAAGGTGTGGCCTCCATTCCATCATAGTCGGTGGGATTCAAAATAACTTACTTCTTTACAGTAACGTTTCTGAATTAACTCTAGTTATCAGTAATTTAAACAAAACTATTTAAAAACCTCTTTTGACTCTTAATAGGATGCCCGGGGAGTTGCCCCTGTCAGCAATCCGTCCAGCAGGGGTAATTTCACTACAGGCCCCCATATAACTAGTTGTAGCTCCATTGGTCTTCCTTCTGAAGGGTCTTCCAGGACCGAACACACAGAGGCTGGGGGGTCAGATGAAGGCAACGTGTCTAGGAAAGATGAGGTGAAGTCTAGATAACTTGATTAATGACATTACATTTTCTATAAATCGAAATATTGTGTCCTAACTGATGCATACAAATTGCTTGCGGAAATAACACAATGATGTGACATATTACTTCCAGCAGTACCTAAAGAAGTTGCATATGCAGGAGAGAGCGATAGAGGAGGTGAAGCTGGCTATCAAACCCTTTTATCAGAATAGAGATATCAACAAGGACGAATACAAAGAAATTGTACGCAAGGCTGTCCAAAAGGTGGGTTGAAGGTGTCTTTGGATAAAAACGGGCATCATTAGAATTGCCTTACTACTCCCCCAAAGTATCATGAAGCTTTATTGAGTCGTCAATTTGTGTAGAGAATAGGCCTTGTGGTTGACACCAGCCTTACAAAAGCTGTTGTGGCTGACTCTGTACTCCATAGGCTCACACTTTGCCACCCACACATTTACTTTTACAGGCTCACACTTAAGTTCAGTTGTTCACAACATTAACAGTGAGCTGATGCAGAAATTTGCAGTTCTGGGGCTGCAATAACACAATTGAGCAATATACCTTTAATATTACATTACCTTTTTTTTAATGCAATAGGTCATTTTGTGTATGTATCATAATGGATCCCGTTGGTAATTTGAATGTGTGACCTGGTTAATTTGCATGTTATTTACAATTGCATCTTGGTTCCTCAGGTCTGCCACAGCAAGAGCGGCGAAATCAACCCAGCGAAGGTAGCCAATCTTGTCAAGGCATACGTAGACAAGTACAAACATGCCAGGAAACACAAGAAGGACGAAGATGACGGGAAGACACAGACCGAGGGCATGACAAACACAGAGAGCCCATGAGGATGCTGCAACCCTCCAAACCACACTCAGTGGTGTTCTTTGACTGGATCATGCCATTGCACTCTGACAAGTCCTGTCTGCTTGTGTTCATATGGTTTTATCATTTCTACAATTTTCTATTTTCATGCGTATTTTGGATTAAAAAAAAAAGACTTGCATTAAGCAGCCGAGAAACACTAATAGGTGTCTTACGATAATTAATTGTCACTGCCATGCATGTGTCTTTGCGTAGGAGTACAGCTCAGAATGTTAACAAGGGCTCCATGTTGTGTCTTAAAGAGGCAGATCTGGAAGATTCTTTTGTTTAGCAATGCATTTGGTAGCTATCTCTACAGGCATAATGTCATGGAGAATGCAGTGCTTTTAGGTTTCTACAACCTTGTTTGTTTTTGTGGAGCAGCAAAAAGGGTATTTATGAAAAACAAAACTAGTTTTGTTAGCATGTTGTTTGAATATACAGTATGTTAAGTGTGTCATGTTGAGGTAAGACACTTATGCAATATGTGTAGAAACACAATAGAACAAGAACAATTTTAGATTTGGTTGTAAATAACATTTAATATACTGACCTTTGTTTGACCTTTGTCAATTTCTATTTTGCTGCAAGTTTAGCAGGATAGAAAACCTTTTTTTTGTTCGTAATTTAATATGCCTCTGTTGTCTGTCTATCAATAAGTGACTTACATTATATGATGATTAACAGAAAAGGCTTGATTATTAACCATCAACTCTAAATATAGAAAGTATGCACGTAAAGGAATTGAATGGGATACAAACTCCATATTTACATTTATGTTAAGCTTGGATGTATAAACTGAAAATGACTATGGATGTACACTGTATGTGAATTCTTAAAATATATACCAGGTGGCAAGGATTTTTTTGATGCAGAGTAAAATGAACACCAGTAGACATTGTTACCCTGAACCATTATAATTTAATATGTCTAGGACATTTATTTTTGGAACACGACCTAAAATTGACCAATATTTAGAATTGTGATACACCTTCCTCTTCCCACCCAGCTTCATTATCGAGTTTAAATCTGATAATTACAAAGCCAATTTCTTATACAAAATGTGCAATAACTTTAATTTTAACTAACAATATTTGTTTAATACAGTTGCAAGCCTGTACCTTGTTCATCAAACAGTATAATGGATGGAGAATGAAAGTAACAGATGCACCTAATTTTCTTTCTGTTGTCCTGTCACTTCACGTGCACATCCAGGAAACCTTATCGCCCTACAGTCACAGGATAAGATTACAACCTCCAACTAGGGACATCTTTACCTCTGTTTATTATTCAGCCCTGTGTATCTGCAATTCAATGGTAAAGGTCGAAGTTTGTACTACCAGAGGATTGTTGGCTTAGATTTTCTAAATTTACATAATTAAATAGGCCAGGTGTTGAACACAAAACATTTTTTGTGTAAAGGCAATATTCTAAGTTGTTGCTCTACCTGATAAATGCAGTACTTCAGCTTCTCTACCTGGTTCATTTTTCATACTGAGCCATATCAGATTTCAGAGGTTTTGTTTTATTATGTAAATATTTGTTTTTCTGTGAAAATGTTTTAATAAAACATGTTTGTTTATCTTGGTTAGATTAATCCCTATATCATAATAACTTGATGTCACTATCACTTAAACATTTGGTGGGACTACAGCTTATTACTTAAGCAAAATATTAATTTAGTTTACTGGCTTTGTTAATTGTATCATTTCTGAAATTCTATTTCTCTCACACTGACTGAAAGAAGTAGTAATATCTTATATATGAATACAATATAAAAATACACTAGGTTAGTGCTGTCTTGCAATTTTACAAATTTCATTATATATTGTAATGAATATTAGTTTCTGAAATGTGTTAGCTTTTTTATATTGCTTAGTGTACAAGTATTTAAAAGCAGTGTTTTGTCAGAATATTTTATTTCAGTTTATAGTATCAGCTATGACACAACATAAATGTATGATTTATACACTTTGCAAGTCATCAGGATTTTTACAAGCTTGCATATCTGCTCTGAAAATAATAAAAAACAAAAAAGGTGCTAGTGCTGCATAATGTCATAGTTTGTAATTTGCTTTTTACAAAATGATTAATATTGTTCACAATGCTTTACTAACCACCTTAGTCAAGTCCATTCAAGTTAAATGTTATCAAAATCCATACCTATTTTCCCGCAAAGACTTAAGGCCCATCAATGTCAAATGTATCCTAATCTCGCTTTATTTAAAGTCATTAAGTAAAGAATAGGCCCTTTCCCGAAAGAAACAGTGGTAAGAAAAAAGACCCATCATTATAAAAACTTGCTTAGTCTTGCTTTAGCCTTGAAACAGCTGGCATAATCATACATTATTTATATTCATTAAGAAATAATGAATACATGAAAAGAAGAAAACCCATCAGTGTAAAACGTTGCCTATCCTGCCTATCCATGTATGGCAGCAACAGCTACACCATACATACATACAAAATATTTAAATTCAAGTAAACAGTAAGAAATTAAGTGCAAAACAAGACACATTCAGACCCCACTACCAAATGTGTTGAAACCTTTCCTGAATCTGTCACCAACCTATCTCGACGACTGGACCCCGTATAAAAAGTGGTCACGGCCCACCAATGGCTAATTTCTAAAAGGATGTGTGTGAAGTAAATCCAGGCTAAATCCATCTAAAAGTGTGGTGCTTCTTCAGCGACCGGCAGCCCAAACACACAGTTGATCAGGTCATAGAGGCTATTATGTGAGATCTGCAGGCTGACGTTGGCGCTGTGAAGGGACGACGCCCCCTCTATTTGGGCCATCTCGTGGAAATGTCGACAGATCAGAGGGACCACCTGTGTAAGGGTAGGAAGGGAGAGAAATGCACTGAGTTTTCTTTCCATCTGAACCAGTGTGTGGTTGTGTCTGGTACAGTTTATGGGGGGGGGCGCTGCCGTGAGCGCTGGAGGTGTTACCTTGACAACAATAAGCTTCTTCTCCAGGGGTACGCCGGCGGGGAACTTCTCTCCGAAACACATGTTGATGGTGTAGTCAGGGGAACCACCGTTGTTCTCCTTAAACTGCTTCAGCTCTGAAAAACGCAAAGATTAAAAACAAAACATGAGACATCAGACCTCCAAATATAATGCTGCTTCAGATACGAGCCAATACAGTTTCTGTGTCAAATCTGTGTGCATTATCTGATATCACTGACAAAGAACTGTCCACAAAAATGGCGGCTGTAAGGAGAGGGGTAGAGAGGAGTGCGAGCCATTAAGCACTCGGGGTGCACTCTCAGTCACGCTCGTAATTGGAGCACTCTTGTCAGGCACAAGGAATTCCAGGAATGCGCCTTTAATATACGTTTTTCTCTTGTGGTGTATTTAGTGCAATACAAATAAGAGACCCACACCTACCATTGACATACTTCTCAAAACTAAGGAGTTCCACCATGGTGTTTTGGGGCAGCTTCCTGGGATCTGTGTGGGCCACACTGGGATCAGTAGTACTCGCGAACACGCGGCACATGTCCTGCCTGCAGGCATAGATACCAGTGTCCCGAACCTCCAGGAGTAGGCCTCTCTGAATGCTGTTGAGGATGCAGTCGGTGTAGTCAATCTGGTGGCGAAGAGGTCATACAGTAGTGAGAACTTGCATTCAAGGTGGCATGCATCAAAATACAAACACTGTACAGTACAATGTACTTTATATTCAGTGAATGTAATCATTTAAAGCTACAATTGATCACTTTGGCAACACCTTGAGTAAATGGTGAGAAACCAAGCAGTGTGTGGAAAGCATTCTGACCTACAGGGTGGCTTGAACTCATTTAGTTCTGTCTATCCTCTCTAGTGGACCAACCACTGCTGTTTGAGGTACAATTGGCCACTACCTACGCTGATATACATTTTACGGGAATGTCGCACCTAGACACCAGATAAAAAAAATAAAAGGCTTTCATGCAAATCATCATTGCAATGCCTCAATCTGTCATCAACATGAGCAGACATGTATTTATATAAAACAAGTGATTAAAGCATTAAATACTGCACGCATACTGTGGGCGTGGTTTAGTCCTGTGTGTGGGAGGGAACGTTTCGAGGTGTGGTTCACGGGACTTGAGATTGGGAACAGGTGTGGCGCCAATTAATAATCACCTGTCTCCCACAGTAAAAAAAAAGAGCACAGAACTGACAGCTCGGGAGAGATACTAGCAAACCAGGAAGCTGGCGGTAAGAGGAAGCAGGACCCGCTAACTAGCCTGTTAAACCTATTACATTTACAGGCAGTGTTTAAGCCCTGTGTGTTTTACCTTATTGCCGACTGTGGCAGTAATAATAAAAATATCTGTGGAATAAAATCGGCGCAAAGCAAAACAGTCAACTATACGCGTTGACAGCGCTTTGAATGCCACACATAAAACTAGCAGAATATGTGTTGCTGTACCTGCTTATGGTCCAGCAGGCTGTCTGTGGTGGGGAAGCAGATGCTGTAGGCGTTCAGTTCAGGGGCCTCATGATTGTAATGGAACTGGAGACGGGGGCAGGAGACCTGGGTCTTTAGCATCTCTCTCTTTCTGTAGTGGATGGAGATCTCTAGGTCCCAGATGGCTGGCTGGAGCGGTGAGTGCAGCACTGGCTCTACGTTTGTTTGAGGAGAAATACAACAAATGTGAATCATTGCAACTCTCTACCTACTGTTACTCGTACAATGATATTGAAGACAATATCTGCTCAGAAAAGAATTTTACTTTTTAATTTCATATTTCTTCTCACTTTCACTTCCTCTTTTATTCTTACTTCTTAACAATTTCTTGCATGCTAACATACAGATTGAGCACACCGTTATTTCCATTAGTCACGTTCTCCAGTGGTGAGTATTAAAATACAGCTAAATATCTTGGTCTCAAAGTTCAATAGCGTTCAAATGCATCCCTTTGGGTGGGTGTCGGGGGAAGCACTCAATGCAATCTTTGCTCAAACGGTCAGTATAATGTGTAACAAGATAAAAGTGTCTGTTAAGCGTTACCGCACGCCACAAAGGAAGTAGTGACTTTTGAACCAAAAAATATTGTGGATTGATGACACACACACATTGCATATCAACACAGGCGATGCGTTTAAACATACCCTGCTGGCTACAGTGCTGTTCTGCTGCTTCCGGTGTGTCATTCTGTGAAACTGGTAGTGCTGCTGAAGTCTGCATAGCGGGGTAGTTACCAGGTGCAGCTGAGTTGTGCTGGGCGTAGCTCTCTGCCGATGGCTGGTTTTCTGTCAACATAATACAAAAGCATAAGCATAAGGCACCACTCGCACAATAATGCAGACGTGTGTATGTACATGTGTGCTCTGTCCAAATGTGTTCATCAGATTGATATTCAAAAAAAGTTCTGTTCTGCTGAAAGGGATTTCATGGTGATTGGAGACAAAATACAAATTCTGTTCATGTATTATTTGTACATACAGTATGTATATGTACACAACATATTGGAAATATCTAGTGTATACTGCTAAAAATGGCAGGATTTAATATACTTATAAAATAACATTATGCTAAAGCTTATACTGCACCTATTTGTTGATTTCTGAGATCCAGGTTAGTGAATCGGTTAAGAAGATTGTGCTGTCAGGGGAAAAAAAATTAATTGTTATTAATTATTAATTAATTAATTATTTCCTAATCATCACCTATAGATGAGTATTTTATATATTTTTATACTAGTTATTTTATAACTAGGATTTTCAAATGTATCTTGCTGCACCTCATTGGCTGAGGGGAAGTAGTCTATAGGAGAACTGTAGATATCTGGAATCATATCAAAGTCATCGGGGGAATCCTCTACTGTCTGTTCATAGTTATCTGCAAATAGAGACAGAAAACACTATCAATTCACATTCTATATACAAATCTTGCATAGTTGCATGTTTACATTTTATCTATCTGATCAAGTAACCAGATGTTGTGCTCTTACATTCAGTGTTTATGATTTCATAGATTTTATGAGGGTCCTCTGCATTCTTTGAGTTATCCTTGATCATCCGGAAGCGTTTAGTGAGGTTATTTAGAGCGCAGCGGAAGTTGGTTTTCCATTTGGCTTTGTCAGTGGGGAACTCGTTGATTTTGCCACTTGCCACTGCCCAAGCCTGGAAAACACAAAAAGGAAACAATTGGAATATCCTAGAGTAGGTTAGCCTGTCAACCAAGGTGAATGGGATACAAAACAATGCATGTGTCTCTCTTACAGTCTACGGCTGTTTTTTTTGTTTTTTTTATTCAATGTTATTTTGCCGACACCTAAAGTATGTTCGGGGTAACTGATCACGCATGAAATCTCGCTCTTTCTGCTCTTTTCTACCCACCGAACCCACCGAAGGGGGGCGTGTCATCACGAATCATATGAGTCGGGTGTGTCTTATCCTCCGCCAAACCCCTAAGACTGACTCACCGAACCCCTGGGGTTCGATCGAACCCAGGTTAAGAACCACTGCGCTAACGTAATGCTTCTAGGAACGTTGCAACTAGACACCATCGTATCACATTGCAATGTCAGCTCGTTTAAAGCTAAACGACCTACCCTGAATATTTTACAGTCCTCGTCATTGCAATCCTTCCTGGAGTTGTGCTTCCACGGGACTCTAAATTTGTTCCCATCCACGTAGCACAAGCCTGCATATTGTCCCGTCTGCACCTGCTCTATGAGCCAAGTGGTGAACTGTGGCTTCTGGGCGCTGACAAAAGGAGATACAGTAGCAACATGTTATTAACACGCACTGGAATCAAACTAGCGATTAACTAGCTGCGTGAACGATGATCAGTGAGTTGTGGTGAGTTTCCTTACCTTTGCATGTTGTTTAGTGCGTGTTTAAATCTCCATTCGAGAGAGAAAAGTATCCACTGGTGGTGTTGTGGTGCGGAGGCACACTTTATAAGATTTTACGATGATGTCATATAATGACTCTTCCCCCTTTTTGTAGTAGGAAGTAAGTGAGAATCACATCAATGCCATTGGCCACCATTATCTTGAAATATGGCGTTGACTTCTCACGTCACTCGAAGTGCTGACTTGTTCGCTCGTAATTGGAGCATACTGACTATATGCACACTCACTAATTGTTACTGTTGCTTGTCTCACATAGCCTACACTACCCCACAATTTATGGATTAAAACACCTGAGAGAAAGCTTGTCATCCTAGTTTACTAATTTTGTTTAAATGGAACAAAAGTTTATCTGAATACACCTATGTATTTTCTTAGATTTGATAACATTTCAAATGGCATTGGCCCATTCACTGACTAATCAGGTGTCAAAAAGTCACAACGTTTACCCATATTCCACTGTCATTAGGAATATGATAATAATCTTTATTTGGTAAGGGTCCTGCAACATCGTATCCCATTATATTATAAATTAAGCCATGTTCATAATATTCAGATTTTTAGGAGCTTACACATTATCATATTCATTCAGTAATTGTTATACTAATACTAACAGGTGCACTCTGATGTAGCCTAATGTATTTTTGGTTCAGAAATTAACCATGCAAAAAAATTCTTCCCACAAAACATTAACAGTTCTCTTGAATTTCAATGTAGGCTACCAAAAATGTACCGAATTTTTTATTGAATGTACCACAAGCAAACATTAACTGCAGGTGTGCAGGTTTGTCACATGTTTGTGTGACATTGTTTAGTAGCAAGACTGTGGCTGAGAGTTGCTGTGGGGAAACCCTTTTTGGACTGAAACAACGCCATTACTGGGTCCAAATGCACAGTTCTTCTTTCTACCTTTAGCCTTTCATATGGACTTTTACTAGTAAAGCACAACCATAAAACAGAAAATTGGCACACTGTCTTTTATATCCCAGGTCTTTTCTACATTTTAAAGAAATATAAACCCAAAATTGTTAATTACTCGACCGTCACAGCTTGGAATGCTGGAAGAAAAAACATTATACTCACATCCCTCTATGAAGAATGTAGCTGTAACATTTTATGATGCAATGGAGTTGATATCCCAGAGGGAAATATTGCTTCTCTCTTCTTTTACTCAGGAGACCAAACTGAGATTCTTATTTGAGTCTCAATCTGTTCATTTTCTATGAGGAGATCGCTCTTTTAGATCACACTGAGAAATGTTTGCGATACATGAATTGAGTCTTTTTATGGATGCTGACATACAAGGGACAGTGGTAAAATGGCAGTCAACAGATTGAGCAACGATGCCGTGATGAAGGCTAACATGGCCAAAACATTGGCATATTGTGATTAACATGGCTAGATGTTTAATGCATGAATTTAGGCCTACTAAATGTAGTATGTAGTATATACAGTACTGCATCTGCATTAAATCACTTTCGGTATGTACACTAGAGATGATAATAAAAATTAATATTTAGAATTAAATATTGATAATTAAAATGATTTACAAATAAGTTCTGACCTCTGCCATCCAGCCCACCCATTTCAGTGACTCCTAACAGACAAGGCGTCACACACTGGCTCACACGCCTATAGCCCAGCCAATGTAAGTCTGAGGAAAAGGGAAACAAAACTCTTTAATGGAACACTTCTCTCTTCCTACTTAATAGAGGTGCTGCTCTGTCCAAATATAAGTCCCCTGTAGAAAGTTACTATCACTGAGAAAGGATGTAATTTGGTCTTCGGAACACCAAGGGGAAACTTTCACATCCATTTTCACAGACTTATTCAGGAGGAAAAAGAAGAAGATAGCATGAGGAAAATATTACAAGATATGCAGTGCTGAATATTTTTTAGACTGTGTGGTTTTATTCCTAACTGTTGTCAGGCCTGTTTCTAATGGGTAGCAAGATACAATATTTTGCACAAGGTTGTTTGCACACTTTCACTAGGATGATGTAGCTGAACTATTTTGGTGCTTTCCTTAACCAGTGTAATATTACGAGAGAGAGAGAGAGAGAGAGAGAGAGAGAGAGAGAGAGAGAGAGAGAGAGAGAGAGAGAGAGAGAGAGAGAG
>JAODLI010000022.1:0-25492 GCA_027575585.1 Percopsis omiscomaycus
ACACACACACACACACACACACACACACACACACACACACACACACACACACACACACACACTCACTCACACACACAATCACACGCACTAGCGCACACACAAGCACAAACACACACACACACACGCCCTGTACCACAGAAGTAGTAGTTGCACTGCAATGTTTAGACAGCCAGAGTGCAGCTGTGAGCTGTGACCTGTGAGTGAGCATGGGAACAAAAGGTCCGTGAGTTTGTGTGTTTGCATGTGCGTGTGCATGCACGTGTGTTTGTGTGTTTGTGTGTGTGTGGTTGTTGGTGTGTGCATAGAGGTGCTTAAGATGTGCATCAAAGGGTGTCTTATCAAAGTTGTGTCTTGCTAGCATAGCTTTTCAGCCGAGTTTTGAATCAATACTACCAAGACAAATACCGTTGTAGCATGGCACGACAGCTGCAGTCGTACGAAGGGCCTGTCAGACCAGTTTCCCTCCTCAGAGTCTGTCCTTGCTTGTTTGATCTCTTTCAACACATGCCTGCTTTTCTCTCTACCTCTGACTGCACAAGGCAGGCGGATGAGGTTTGTATGTGTGTGACAGAAATGACTTTAATTATTCGAGAAAGGCAGGCTGAAACTCAACCTCACATGTTTCTGAGGTCACCTGCTCTATTTAGCTTTTGTTAAATAATTAGTATTAGATTAAGCGAGTCCAAATGTCAACACTGTTTTACACGCCGTGTCTCTTTAAAAACTAGAAACTTTCTCTATGTGAAACTTTGCCAGAATTCCTAGTTAAACCACAGTTTGGCATGAATCATAACAGCTCTGAGGGAAGCGATTGTGATACTGTATTTGTATAAACAGTTTGAACAATGTATATTTTAGCAAATACACAAATTGCTAATGCAGTTGGAAACAAATATATAAAATTCCCCTTCCTTTCATTCAAGCAATATCGTCAGTATCAGTGAAACAGACGAGGAAACTTACTCAATACATAATGACTGCTGTAATGGTCCTTACAGAACTCACAATCAGGCACACCGTTTCCACATCATTAACCCCAAGTGACCTGAATCTAGATATGCTACCCAAGTACCCAGAACACAACCATACTCTCTCTTGGTCATTATTCACACTGACTGGCAGGCAGGTTTAAAAGGCGGTGAGTTCTTATATCCAGAAAAGTGAAGGACTAAAGAACCACAAGCCTGTGTTTCATTTCCCCTTGAAAAATCAGCGGATTTAATCAGCGGAGACAGATTCTAACCAATGAAAAAGTGGAATAAAGAATTAGATTCTAGAATTTCTAAACTAATTATGACCCAATTTCCCAGTAAAAAGTTTTATAAATGTATTATAATAATTTTTTTTGCTAGTGCTGAAACGCGATGCAAAGCCTTTGTGTAGCTATAGCTAATCGAGAAGTGCACAAGGAGAAAGTGAGAAATGGAATACCACCCCATCTATCCAATTGCAACCTGGGAGGAGATGATGTCACAGAAAGGTCTTGTTTTTTGAATCACTTGGGTGAGGCCACTGCCTGTTGATTTGTCCACACCTAATGACCTCAATGGTTACTTGATCCATCACTGACATTATTACATTGTATGAATGTATTGAGTTCAAGATAGAAGTGGATGCACACTTGAATCATGATACCATTTCATACTATCGTGTTTGCATTACACTGACCTTTGGAATGAGGCGCTAGGAAATGCTGTCACTTTATGCCTGTGTGTGCTATATGTTATGTGTCATACCATTGTTGTTTATGAGTGATGCTCATAAGGCTAAGAAAATAATTGGCATGAACTCTGTATCTATGTATATGTACTGTAACATGGCATTTTGCTAATGTCTCTTTGCTAAGGTATAAGTGGCAGAGTAAAATATATTTCTTCCTCCTAACTGACTTACCGGGAATGTATGTATTTTGGCCAGAAGGGCAGAGTAGAGTAAGTTCCTGTGCCACACACACAACAATAAGGTGTGTGTGCATGGCCGTGTTACAATTTACAATATACAATTTGATAATTTAGCAGATGCTTTTATCCAAAGCGACTTACAATTGCTATTACATGGAGCAGGTAGGGGTTAGGCATCTTGCTTAAGGATGCTTGCAGGTAGGCCACCTCCGGGGATCGAACCCACAACCTTTCGGCTGGGAGTCCAACGCCTAGATAGTCTAGACCACTAGGCTATCCGGCCCCCCCAAGTTCTGCTAAAGTAGTTCCTCTTAAATGAGGGATTAAGGGTGATGTGAGGCAAAACACAAATTCTGCTAATGTATTGTATACAATACATACAGAAATACGTGGTGAATGCTATGTAGTGAATGGTTATAAATAATTGTGTAATAATACTAGAGCTTACACACTTACATAATTACAATGCTCTCTCACACACACAAACACTCTTCGATTGTCTTACAACACAGTTGGAAATTGTAAAATAGTGTATTTTGAAACACAATTGCATGAAGGAGTGAGAGACTGGGGGGTGGGTAGAGAGCGCACGTCACTAAATCAGGTGTGTTTCAAACCAAAACAATTGCACTTTTGTAAACCTGGTTTAATCCACAAGCGCAATTCAGGACACAAATCTGGGAGTGTCCCTTTTATACACACCTATGTGCATGGCATGAAAATGTCAATGTTTTTTTCAAGAAATGTAAGGCCAATTAGCATGGACAGCACACTACAAAACAACCACGTTGGGAAAAACAGGCAACGTTTTAACATTCTTTACATTTTATTCTAAAATTGGGTTTTTGGAACATCATGTTGTGGCTAAGATTTCATGGAAAAAAGCACAAAAATAAGAATGAGAAATGCACTGAGTTCATGAACACATGAATTCTTAATTCTACTTCATCTCTGTAATCTTAGAAGGTCTAGATGGGAGAATGGGAGGCAGGGGGACATTGAAAAACAGGATTTATATTAACTTTCTTCTGGAGTCTTCCTTGTCTCCCTTCTCACTACCGTGTCCTGCCATGATCTGCTTCTTCTCACGCTGCGACCAGGGCATCAATTAACATTCCTAGTCTTGGCTTGTCACGGCTCTATAAATCTCTTATGCTTCACCTCCTTGCATGGCCACACTCCCCGATCCCACTGTAATAACAGGAGAGAGGACTAAAGCATTTTAGGGTGTTGGCAATGGCATCACCCTCCTGTTGAATATACAGTGACTGGCTATACAACCAGAGCTAGGGTTTAGAGCTGGCGTCCCCTTGTTTACAGTTTAACTGTGTAGAATGTAATTTTACTAACATGAAAGAAATTCTTCCAACATGAAAGAAATAATAAGTGTTTGTTGAAATATTCTTCTCTAACTATGTCCTCAACGCAGGTGTTCAATATGCCACAGCTAAAATGAAAAGCTAGTTTCTATGGCCGGCCTGGTTAGTGGTGTTTGTTCACACAGAGTTGCTCACACTGCAGACCTAGCCCCTCTGCCAGCTCCATACAGCAGTTAGGCTATGATAGGCAATACTAAGTTTAGCAGAGCAACACCTAACAGTAATTAGTGGGCTAAAGGGCTAAATGAGCTAAAGAAATATCTGATTTAAGTAATTTATTTAGCAATCTATCCTAGCTGTTGTAGGGCCTGTTTGGTATATTTTTCAATGTAATGGCTTCTCACCTCAAAATAAACTAGACATAAATTTGGTCCTTAAAATTTAAATCTATTGTAATACTCTTGTAAAATGGTGAGTGCAGTTTGAAAAGTTAGTGGCTTTATTGAACAAAGAGGCAGCCACCCTGTTTGGTACATCATCCTTTCATTCAGATTACGAAACATTTTATGTAAGTGTGTCCTCGCCATAGGTGAGCCTCTGCTTAAAAGAGTAGGCCTATTATATCATGTCAACATTAGTTACAGTACTTTTCCCACAGGACGCTGTGAAAGTGGAATTTGCACCAGGGAACTATGAAATGGCTAGTCTGACCTCTTTTGACAGGTGAAAGCATTGCATAATTATTTCCTGAAAACTACAGTAGATAATAGCTGGAATTCTAGATAATACAGAATGTCATACACGTGGCTTTGTACATCAGACTTTAAAAGCAAGTTCACAAAAAACACAAACTCAGAGTGATGGACCATTTAATGATCTGTAGAAGTATGTTAAACAACCATTTTAATTTACAGTTTAAAATGTCCTCATGGAGGAACAGCAAAATACACCCAAGATGAAGATTGAAAAGACAAAGTTTAATATTAATCATGGTTTAGTCTTTTTTTTTCCTTTTTTGTTTTTTTAAATATATACACATTTTCTTGTTTGTCAAAAATTACAAGTGCCTTCAACATAATGATGAGCATATTCAGCCTGCGGTAATTGAAATATTTATACCACAAAACTGTCAAGCATTGTTTTACTTTCAGCATCAGTTTTGTGCACCTAACTCTCTCAGACTGCTTTGCAGTTGCACAAAACAAAAATGAGGACCCTGAAAAGAGATGATAATAAATGGAAAATCTACAAGAGCACAGGTTGAAGAGATGAATATTTACAGCTTGGCTCAAGAAGACAATAGTTAAGGGGATGGAAACAGATAATAAACATCCATTGAGGCATGTTCAAGTCACATTCTTCAGTTGAAGGGTTTTACTATTAATGATTTCAAAATAAAGCATGCTGTAACTACAACTGGTAAGATGATGTTCAAACCAACAGCAGGGGGCAGTAGAGGACTTTACAAAGTAGAGTAAGTCAGTATAAGTTGACCACTGCCACCAACTGTTATGCAACTGCTTCTTAAAAAAAATATATAATTTTGCTGTGGTTACAGAGTCAAGTTAATGAACAATACCAAAAAAATTGTAACTGTTTGTGCCTTCTGAATGGCAAATACAAAGTCACATATGAAAATAGGATTTGATCAATCATTTGATACATTGTTTTGCAAAAAGACATTTTGGCACAGAGTCAATTTAAAAAATAGTTTGTGAATATCACTCCCCGGGACCCGTTCCACTGATCCTTTCCCCCCCTCCCAAAGAAAGAAAGTAAGAAAGAAAGAAAGAAAGAAAGAAAGAAAGAAAGAAAGAAAGAAAGAAAGAAAGAAAGAAAGAAAGAAAGAACAAAGAAAAAACAAGCAAACAATTACATTTACATTTGACAAACTTGTAAAATCGACTTGGTCACCCAACATCTCTTAAGTCTTTAAATATTTATAATATTTACAGTATAACAATCGTCCACAATAACCTTAGGCATCAAGAAGACAAACAAAAATACACAAATTAAATAAGCTTAATATAGTCCCCTGTTGAGGCATTGAGTGTAAACTCTACAACTCTTAATTATTTCCTCGTCTTGTCCCCGGGGTAGGGACACTTGAGGATTTAGAGAGTTGACTGGAAATAAAGTAGAAGAAAACAGGTCGATGCGAAGACTGAAGCAGTACAATGATTGATCAGGCAGGAGACCTGATTCTCAGTCATTTTTCTGGCAAATGTTTTCTTCCGTCTTGCACAAGCATGGCTGGAATATTACTGGAATATTCATTACATCACATATGATTTTTTTTTTTTTTTTACTTAAATCTGTACAAAATTCACAATTCGATTTTTTTCTCTCAACATAGTGCAACAATTGATCAAAGTGATTCTCAAAGAAAAAAATATAGAAATCACAATCATCAAATAAAAAAAATCCCTTAATCCATTGCTGCCTTCCCTTAAATGCTTTAAAAATACAGGTAGGCTATCCACAACACCTTCAACGATGGAAAAGATAAGCAACGAAACTGATCATGAAAAATCCCAATGGCACCCCTCCATTGGCTCAATGTAAACGCAGTTTTGGAATTAGAGGTGGATGGGTGACTTAAGGACTTACTAGGAGTAGAAGAAGTAAAAGTGAGAGCATGCTTAAATTAATAATAATAATAATAAAAAAGGTCAAACCCTTTAAAAAACGAGGCATTCCCAGTTTTAAAAACTGGATGAGTCCAAAAAGGCTGGTGTTGGCTTGGTTCAAGAGAAACAATGGAGGTAATTTACACAGAGGCGATGACAATCATGAGGTGAGGGGAAATGCTTGAGATGCTGTTGAGAAGGTCCGGGGCCAGCCGTGACAGGTGGGCCTCTGAGAACTCACATGGTGGGAAAATCTGTACCACATAAGCTGGCTAGAGAGACAAAGACAGACATAATGAGCAAGAGCATGTCCATTTGAGCACCTGGTAGTTATTACATAAAAAATATACAAAGGGTAGAATAAAGACGATAGATATCAGGGTGAGAGAAAGAAAAAACAAACGCATTCAACAGAGACCTGATTAGAGCCAGGATTTGGGACATTGATGATTCCAGCTGCCTGTTTGGCTTGCAGGTAGGTTATGAAGCCTGCCTTTAAGGCCTGGGTTTGACCGAGGACGTCCTCCTGGTCTCGTCCACAAGGCAGAGCCAATAACAGGCAGTAGTCACTCTCCACCTTCAATGGATTATAAACTTAATCAACTCTCAGTCCTTGCAACATACAGAGAGATTTTCTCTAAACAATCATTTATAAAACAGGATTATCATGGACTCAGACAGACTCAGACATATTATCCCTTCATGTCAGGTCTCAACAACAACAAAAAAATCAGTGTTATCAGTATAAGCATAGGCATAGATGTTGGGGGGAACACAGGGGATATGTCCCCCTCAATATTTAGAACACGAGCATTCGTCCCCCCCAAATAAAAACATGAAAGAAGCATTGGGGGCAACCCAGAGATTTCGGAGTATGCGTACGTGTGTCGAACTGCTACTTCCCCAAACAAAAGACACAAAAGAGGACAGAAGAGTAAATCATGCCTATGTGTGTGTTCAGCGGGGATAATATTAAATGAAAAACGTTCACAATATTAGGAGGAGTGACTAATTTTCTTGAAAAAACACAAGCTCATGAATAAATATAAATCACATTAATTATGATTTACCAGCCATAAGAAGTAAAATACAATTTGCATGTGACCATAAAATCACATCTTAATTGCTATAGGTAAGATTTGAGAGTTAGCTAGCTAAAAAAGAATAAAATTCTGAAAATCAACAACCCAAAAACCCACCCCCTTCTCCTCTGCTTTCTCCCTCTGGAGCCCATTGGTCTGCTATTGCAAAGTGCCCATTGATAAACCTGGTGTGGCTGTGTGAGTATTCATGTGATTGACAGGCAAGGTAGATTTGGCGGCCCAATCAGGGAAGAGGCGCTAATTGGTCAGAAATCTAAATCTACTTTTAACAGAGGAAGGGGATATCAACCAAAACAGATATTCTCACACAGCATTTCACTCACTGATAGCTGACAGATTTCTATGGCATTTCTAACAAATTACACTGATGTATAGCTCTAAATCTTACCTACAGCAGCTTTAAGCACAGAAGCAGTGATAGGCAGCGGTGCCATCTCCTTTAACAACTGTAAAAGGCAAAAAACTTACAGTCATTCTGCGTGCTACGCTGTCCAGCTGGGAGGCTTCGAGCCTCATCCTCTGAACAATACGGAGGAGAGGACCTCCTTCTGGGGGTGGCAGGGAGCGCTTGGCCAGAATATTGTTGCCAGAAACGAAGTGCAGCTGGACAGCCGCCTGGTCATTCTTCAGTGCCAACAGACCTTGCCATACAATTGGGTATTTCTGCACAAGAAAAGTAATATGAAAGTATATTGTTAACTTTATTCATATATGTTCATTCAAATTGCTTTTTGCATTTATTATAGGATATCCATTCATGCACTGGGTAATGCAGACTTGTCAGTTTAATTTACATGAAAGATATAACTTTGTATAAAATATAATTTTCCTATCGTTACCATACATATATATATATATATATATATGAGTAAAACATTAAGCGGCTTAATTGCACATTTGTTTCCTTGTTTGAAGTTTTTGAACCAAGGTAAGCATATACTGGTATTTCCATATACGTGTGGCTGGTTAAATACTCTTTTCCATTTGGACATTGATTGAACAATAATTAATGCAAATGGTTGTTAATAATATTGCCCTCGTCATACCGTCAAAAGCTGCACCATGTCAGTGGAGCTGTGTCCTGAATGCTCCAGCTTAGCATCAGGTCGTAGCTGAGAACTTGAACGGTGTACTGCTGGCGGAGCAGAAGGTAGGAATGCTGGAGGGCCCTTCTGGAGAGTAAGATCTGCCTTCTGGGAGAGAGCGGCCATTGGGGATGTCATAGGAGCTTGGTATGATGGAGAGATCGTATCCCTTGGCATTCGAGACACGTGGGAGAGGTCCACAGAGGTAGCGTTGCAAAGGTGGGAATTCTCAGACTTGGAATCACTTCCTCCCATGTGGGAATTGGCAGAAACTGACTCAGAAAACTTACTCCTGTTGCCCAGCTCAGCATCTGGTGGCATCTGATTAAGAAAATATATCCTGAATCACTACAGCTATACCCATGACATTGATCTAAGTAAATATATAATCTCTAAATATGCAACTATAGCAATACATACAATAAATGCAAATTGTGAAATTGTGATGCAAAGATTAAAATGTATCCTCTAACCTGTGACGGAGTAATTCCTCGATTAGCCACGTTTAATCCTAATGTAGAATGCCCCGGAAAGTGGGAGGGGAAACCCCGGATATCACGGTAGACTGGGAAGGAGCCTGTGCTTCCTGGATGCATAAGCTGGACTCCTTGATGGTGAGAAGCCACCATAACCGAGCCAGTTGGATGAACGCCCATTATCCTACTTTCAGTGTGAGGTGGATGAGTCATCTTGCCTTCTAATGGTTTGGGGGCCTCCTTTGCTTTCACTGCCATGCCTTTCCCTACTAAAGGACTTTTAGATGGCCCAGAGAGGTTGATGGAAGTATTTACGCTGGCCTCTGGAGTGCGAGACTGTCGACTTTCTGCCGCAGCCTGTTCTCCCAGTTGCTGCTGTAGGAGGATACGCTGATGCATGTCCCTGTATTGGTCCAAGCGTATGCCAGGTTGGAGCAATCTGTGGTCACTTTGGATTTTTATTACTTCTGACTGGATCTGGGGCACAGAAGGCCTGCTAAGCACTGGATTAAAGTGTCTAGGGTCTTCTTCGGTCCCACTATTGCTGCCAGCACCCAACACCAGGGGGCCAGAGTGAGACTGAAGCACCATGTCTCTTATTACATTGGATTGAGGTGTATTTGAGCGCTGTGGAGGCCCTGGACGGGGGGATGACAAGGAATCAGATCGTCTTCCATAATTCATTCCAGAAGTTGGTGGTGTATTGATCCTGACCTCGTGTGCCATTGACTGACTTGCACTGTGAGTTGGCATTATGACAGATGACTGTTCACTGTGTGTGTGATGGATACCAGAATGGTACGGGGACATAGGAAGCATACCATGTCCCAGAACCACAGAAGTGCTATTTGGAGAATTGCTAGGAGGACAAGCTTTAGAAAAGGGTGAAGGAGAGTGAACAGCTGTTCTTGGAGACTGTGGTTCTTGCTTTAAGTGTGGAATTGACCAATCATTTGGGATACCAGGACTAGGGGTCATGCGAGCTCCAGACAAGGATGCATGGTGTGGGCTCATTACAGGACTGAGGCTAGATTGCTGACCTGGCCTACCTATGTCCATCTTTTTTAGTACAGGTTCTATTCCTAGCCCTCTTTTTCCAGGCTGTGACTGTATTACAGCCTGGTTATACATTAAGACATGAGAAGTAGTAACTGGTGGTTGGAACATCTTCACCACCCCTCCTTGGGACCCTGTGTGATATGACATTTCAGATTTGTCAGAACCAGAACATTCCTGCTTGGTACTGGAAATTACAGGCTGGGAATTGTAAGATTGGCTAGTCAGAAGCACCCCAGTCTGCCCATAGGCTGTATTTGTTCCTTTAATTGTATGTGGATGGGATGATGCAGTAAGTGTCTCTTGTTTAATCTGCGATTTGGACACAGACTGCTGAAACTCTATGTCGCCAGCACTAGCTTGTGGAATCTGACTAATTTTAGCTCTCAATCTCTGAGGTCCTTCAGTTTTCTGACCAGAGTAACTCAAAACAACAACACCCTCTGAGGTATTGACTCTTAGGCCAGGACTGGAGCCTGTACCAAAGGGAGTGCTCCGACCTTCCAGTGTATCCATTCCTGGAAAACGACTATTCTCATTTGTACTAGATCTAAACTTCTGCTTGGTAAGGGATAGGCCAGTGCTTCGGTTGCTTAGGGAAATCCGTGGAGTTTCCTCTGTGTCATACGGCATTGGAATACGACTTATTACTGAAGTAGTTGGAGACGAAATAACTGTATGCTGGATCTTCTCACCACAGTTCTGCTGAGACTCTGTAAGTGGAGAGGGCTTGTTATGTAAGGGCTGAGGTGGTAAAAGTTGTCTTTCTTCAGAATTCTCTTGCCTTGAACACACTATATGAGTATGAATTTCATTCTCTGACTTTCGGGCAGGGTCTGAAAGTGCAGATGTTACCATAGTAGTAGGTATTGCATTACTGTTAGATGCAGACACATATTTAGGTTCCATAAGAATTTTTCTTAAGGTGCTGGAGCTAGGGTCAATATCTGATGCCTTGGTGTCAGGGGGCAGTGGTGGATTTGCTGAAGGGGTTCCTATTGTACTTACTACAGGTGGAGAGGGAGTGACCACTGCAACTTGCGATGAAGCAGCAACATAGATTTTACTTTCCCCAGATCTAGAAAGCCACTCGGGGCAAACTGGCATTTTGTTGGGACGTGGTAAGGGTATACTGAATTGTGATACGTGTGGTGATCGCACTGGTGAGGGAGTAGATGGCTCTCCTGCTTCTGGACATTTTTTATAATTAGAGGTGTTGCTTGTTTCTGAGTGAAAGGCTGATTCTTGAGGAACAGGCTGCTCCACTGCAGGTTGCTCTGCCTCTTTAGGGGTATCCACAGTCATTGCACACGTCATGTCACGCCTACAGGTTGCAACAGCAGTGACCACTGATGCTGCTGCTGTTGATACAGCTGTAATAGTAACTGCCTTCGCATTTATGGTCTCGTGGTCTTCTGGGATTGACTCTGGTAGCTTGATTGGGGAAGGCTCTGGCTCTGAAACCTCTTCAGCAGTCTCGCATCGTGCCTTGTTAGTTGCACCTTTTCGACTCCTTGACTTCTTTGGAGTTTTTGCTCGGGCCTTGCCTGCTTTCTTGGGTGTTACAGGTAGAGGAAGATCCGCAGGTGTTGCAACGGTTGGTTCAGCTTTCTTAGCCTCTGTCGTGACTTTCTTTTGGTTCAAGGTCAAGGGTCCAGATTCTACATCTGTTGAAAGAATATTATTTATAGCCAAGCGTGTTTCAGGTTCCATAATCTCATTGGTGGACGGTGATATTAAGGGTTCAGGGGTAGGAATAAGAGCAGTGTATGTTGGAGGAGCTGTGAATCCATCTGGATCTGCTGATATATCTTCAGCTGTAATTGAATCAATGGCAGCTGCAAGTTCAGTTTCACTTGCTGGGTTAGCTGGCTTTTCCTCCTCTAATTCAGTCTCTGCCTCTACTACAACAGCGGGCAGTAAGGTAGGTTGTTCTGATGGTGGTTCTTTATAAGGTCGAGGTGGTTGCTCTACTGCAAGTTTGGCAATGTGTTCAACTGCCTGCTCCAGTTCCATCTGCCGTGCTAAAAGAGTAGCAGATGGATCAGCAGGTTCAGGTTCTGATAGGACCTCTTCTTTTTGCAATGTACTTAGTGTGTTTGCTTCTGCCAACAAATCTGTGGCCTTAGATTCATCATTCTCTTTAAGTCCTGTTTTTTTAGTAACTGCTTTACATGACTCAGTCTCATCCTCTGAATTAATTAATCCTTTGACATCATCAACACTGACACGTATCTCAAGATTTTTTAGACTGTGTGATTTTTCTTCAGTAACCTGTTTGCTATTCCTTTTTATCTTTGGCGTTTTCATTTTACTAATCTTTTCGGGTTGTTTTATTCCCATAGGGGAAGGGTCATTACCCTCAGCAGATTCCTCCGTAGATTTCTGCCCATCAATATCTTTATCTGTTGATGGCACTGGTGAGTTTGAGTTCGCCCCCATTTCCGATAATTTCCCTAGGTTTTCAGAATGTACTTTTTGTTTAGGTTCCAACTCTTCAATATCTGCCAAATCAGCTCCCTCTGTGGGTGATACAACTATAACTGATTGTTTGTTAATTTTACTAAATTTCTTGTTGACTGACGTAGACGGTGATCCAGCGGGAGACAACTGTGGTTGTTGCAGTTTCTGTGTACGAGGTGAACGCCAACCCTCAGAGGTTTTCACAATCTCTACAGTGGTTGAGGACTCCTGTAATTCAACCCCCTCTTCAATTGTTTTTTGCTGATCTGTTTTAACAGGTGATACATCCTCGCACCGTTTACTTCCTCTTTTAGGTGGGCGACCTCTTCTAGTGTTGGAAGATGGATTTTGACCATCTTGTAGCAGACGTTCTTTATCAGCACCACGTTTGCGCATAGAGCGTGGTGACTCCACTACTTCATTGCCAGCTTGTTCGCCTTCATGAAGGGTGGCGTAGACTGATCGTACATTTCTGCGACGTGTTCTTCCATGGATCAAGCTTGATTCCATGTTTTGTTCAGAATCTGAAGACTGAATTGGTGACTTGGATGTGTTTTTAGGCTCAGGGGACGTTTTCAGCACTTCACCTCGAGGAGATGAGGCCCTTTTAAGTTTCTCTCTGTCAATCCTTTCACTTTTTCGTGTTGCAGTCTTCTCACTAGTATTCATTTTCAAAGGCTGTGGGGAGCAAAGATCTGATACATTAGGCTTGATTCTTTTGCTCTTGGACTGTTTGCGGCTTGGTGATGGTTTAATTTCTGCCTCCAAGTCTGTCATATTTGCATCTTTGTCTATTTCCACAATTCGTTTTGATGCTTGAGCCTCGGCTTCATAGTCTGTTTTAAGTATTTCAGATTTGCAATCTGCAATCTTTGAATAATCAGAGTAGGAGAATTCAGTAGCCTCTGCTTCAAAATGACTTAAGGAGCCACCAGGTGTGGGTGGCTTATCTTCCAACAGAGAGGTATGTTCTACCAAAGTTTTTTCCATTTTCACTTTGGGTTCACTCGGTTCCTCTTTTTGTTCCCTTTTAATTTCTGGCTCTGAAATGTTCTGTGGAAGGGTGTTTGACAACTTAGAATCAACTACTTTTAATTCTTCCACAGGAGGAGATTTGGGAGAGAATACTTCAATAATTTGCTCTTCCTTTTCTTCTTTGACAGATATATGTTCTGAGGATGTAGTTAGAACATCTTTCACTTCTGATGGAGACATTTCTCTTGGGGGGAGAACGAATGGTGAAACTGACAATGTAAGCGAGGGGCTGATTGTCTTGTCATCAGTTTTAAAAACTGGCTCGGATAGCTTGACAGATAATTCATTATCACCATACTGTACTTCATCCCTTTTAATTTCCATCACAATTCCAATTTCAGCATCTTGTGGAGAGTGGCATTTGTCTTTTTGTTGTTGGAGCTCCAAAAAACGACTACGAAAAAGCACTATGGGCTCTTGTGGGATGTCACTGCCCCCTAACACAGGTTGTGCAGCAGTAGCACCGGGTTTTGCAACAGGTCTGTTAACTCCTGTCTCAAAATCCTGATCTTTGCGTTCAAGTCTTTGCAAACGCCGTGAATCTTGCTCAAAGATTGAGCTGTGGAGGAAACGAGAAGCAAACAGTTCCTGACGCTCTTGATCCTGTGGTTTGAACTCTTCCTTTTTATCATGCAGCTTTTCTTCCGAGTCTGTACGAGTCTTTTTCTTTTTCATGTACCAAGAAGGAATAGGTCGAGGTGCAAGCTCCACCTTCTCCTTATCTGAACTGTGCGAGCTTGGGAAGCGAGAGGGAAGAAATGACCAGTTATCTTCCCGTGAGGAGTACAGAGTCTTGGCTCGTTCAAGGAGTGCTTTTGTATCAGGAGTAATGGTTTTGTCTAATGCAAAAGAATAGAACTTATTTTTTTCTAAAGAACCTGAGAGCTTCAGATCTGTAAACCTTGTCTCACGTTCCCTGAAAATATATGACAAGGAGGTGTTGGATCTGGGTGAGTGATTTTTGTTGCCATCATCATCTGAATCGGACTGCACCTCTCCAGGCTCAAAATCATGGCCAAGGCGCTTGCGGATACCTTCACGTTTAGCAATGCTACTCGGAAAGGTCATCTCCATTCGCAGTGAATCAGATTTTATCCGTTTTTCCCAACATTGAAGCAATTCTTCATCACATCCTAGCAATGTTGTCTTAAGCTTTGGGAATTCAGTGTCAGGAGACTGACAATGACTAGCTGTCAGGTCCAAGTTATACTTAAGTGACTCAATGCGTGAGAACATTTTATCATCTCCTGTTGGTGGGGATTTTCTTTCTTTATTTATGACAGAGAGGCAAATCTGTGCAGTTTCATCTTCTGAATTTGTGGAAAACTGACTAGAGGCCATTAAAGATGTAATATTCTGATCCTTTTTCAAATTTTGGGAACTACCAAAGTTGCGTTTCGCATTAAATGATTCAAAGTCAAAATTCTGTAACTTCTTCCGCTTTGAGAAGGGAACGTCATTATTTGTGACATCCAGAGAGGGTTTTCCTATATCATGGACTCCACCATCCTTTTCAAAATCATCAGCCTCACTAGACTTTGAACTTTCAGATTTGGCACACTTATCGGGTTCATCAGCTTTGCTTTGGAACCATCGACTGTGTTCCACTTGTTTTTTGCAGCTGTCAGTATGGTCAATGTAAGATGTAGGCTGTACATCTCCTTCACCTATGTCTCTGCAGTGTTCCATGGATCCTTCTTCTTCCATTTCAGATAAAACCTGTTTCTGCTCTTTTGATTCATCCAGATCAAGGCTGGTGCCTGACATCTTTGAGAAATTGGAACTTTTTGATCCCACGGTCCCACAGTCCATTTTAACATACAACGTGTCTAATGGATCAAACAAATCTTCTGGTAACTCTCCTAGTTGAGACTGAAGCTCAAGAGTGAGGCCAATGGAACTGCTTTCAGAGTCTTGTTCTTCTCTAGCACTGTAAACAGAACCTGGATGCTCAGATTTAGATTTGCGATGCTCCTTTTGTACCCCTTTTGGGATAAGGATTTTCTCGGCCCCAGGCTCATTAACACTATCCCCTAGTTCTTGTCGACCCTCTTCTTCCTCACTAGTCCTTTTCTGTCTATCTGCTTTCCCAACTGAGTCTTCAAAGCGCCTTTTCCTCGCAGCTAAACGGTCAGTATCAACAACAATACCTTCAAGTCCCAATTCTGATTTTCCATGTTTCTTAGATTTGATTTTGGTATCTTTGTCAACAACCTCCACCAGAATAGCAAGACCTTTATCTTTAGGGAATTTCCTGGGTTTAGGGATGTCTCCTTTTGAAACTTCAGAGCGGAATGGAGGACTCTGGTCACTTGTAGGAGATGTCAACATCCTAGAACAGTCATTCACACCCCTTGGCCTTTGTTTTTCTGGCACAGCGTGACCTATTAACTTGCCTTCTTTTTCTTTGACACGCGTTAACTGTACCACGCAAGGGAGAAGGTCTACCCGTCCTTTGGCAGAGCCCTCCTTTTGGACTTTGGTAGTTTTATTTCGGAGAGATGAATCAGGACTTAAATCTCTTTCAGGTTCAGGCTCTGTCTCACCTTTTTGGGTAAAGGGTGATGCCACTTTGAGCTTCTTTAACCTCTGTTTTTCACTTTTCTCCTTGTCTCCCCTATCTTTGCGTCCAATTCGCTTTTCCTTGTCACCCACATTCCCTCGGTCAATCTCAAAAATTCGATCTTTCTCAAGCTTTTCTGGTTTGCTATACCTTTCAGCGCGTGCCTTTTCAGGTTTCTCAAATCTGGGTGGTGAGATGGAACTGCAGCTACCACTTCTTTCTGAGGATCTACAACAAAGGCGACGGTCAGAGTCACTTGGAATTCTCTCAGAAAGGGAGGGGGATGCAGTGGGGCTAGCTTGACGACGAGAGGTAATGTGAGATGGACTTTGGCTACGCTCAATTGCTCTCCTCCCATGGTCTCGCCCACGATCCGTTTCAAAGCGCTCCCTCTCCCTCTCACGTTCCCTTTGCAAATAGCTGTATTTGCGGATGTCCTGCTCATATGGATCTGCTCTGTAGTCTCTATATTCTCGAGCATCTTCAAAGTATTGTGGGTCATAGTAATCTCCTTGATATGGGTCCCATTCAGTGTAGAACTCACGACTCCTGGCGGGGTATTTTCGCCGTGGATCTTCAGTATATGTTCCTGGTGTTCGGACATTGTCATAATACGGCCGCTCTGTGGCAAAGTCATATTGTGTTCGCCGTTCATCCCTGCCAAGAAACCAAGTGAAGTATAAGAGATAAGACATATTATTGTAACAATAATACCTTTTATAAAATATTATTTGAGATATGACTTGAAAAATCTATACCAACCTTCTTTCAGATACAATTTCATAAAAATCCAGAATGTCCTGACCAGATTCCTGCATTGAACGATAGAAGGCCATCTGACTTTCCTGATTGGCAAAGTCAACCTGAATGAATGAATGAATAAATAAATAATAAATAATGACATACAGTAAGACACATTGGATTACACATTTCAGAGAAGTTTGTTTGATGTACCTTGATTTTATTACCCCCAATCTTCCAACCCTTTGTCTCTTTGACAGCGGCCTGTGCATATTCAATGTTGTTATACAGAATAAGGGCCATTCCTTTCATTCTGTCAAATACAACCTGTGGAAGAAGGGTAAATCAGGACTACAGTGTGCAAGAAGCAAATTGGTGGTGATAAAGAATTAAAAGGAAACATGTGAGTTACCTTCACAACGTGTCCATAGCGGCAGAAATGGCGGGTAAGAAATTGTTCTGTGGTGTTTGATGCTAATCCATCCAACCACACACAGGTTGTAGGCATACTCTTTCCAAACCCCAGCTGAAAACAAGGCAGGATCAAATGTCAAAACCACAACGTCATAGATAACGCAAGTGATTCTGACCTTTAGTAGTCACTATTAACACAAAACTGTAGAAAATGTTCATTTAGTTTAAATTATTGGAGGAAATCAATGGAGGAATCCAGGTAATTCCAAATGGTTCACAAACCTTCTGACAATTGTATCTTATAATTTAGTACAGATTTAGTACAAATTTTAAGCCCTATTTTAAAATTTAAAAATTACATAATTCTTACCTTTAGCCTGTTGTTGCCAAGGTACTCGCCATCCATCTTCTTAATGGCCTTGCAGACACTAGCAATGTCACAGTACTGCAGAAAAGCATACTGAGGGGCTCCATTTACCTTCTTGATGTCAATATCCTTGGGAGAAAAAAAAGGAAGTGATTTACATGCCAAATGTACTGAATTGGGATTTGTAACACACACACACACACACACAGAATATAAAATCAGGATTTGGAAATTATTGTTTTTCAGTTATTTTCAGTTTCAGTTCAATTTCAGTTTATTATTTGATTCTAATTTAATCAGTTATCACAGTACTTAAAATATATATAGTTAAATACTGTATATATGTTCAATAAAGTGCATACAATATTTCTAATCTATTGAAATGTGCAATTTAGGCTCATACATTTTATTTAATTTAGCCATTGAGATAATTAAAAAGATCTAACATTTTTGTTAAACCTTCAACTCTTTAGCTGGCTGGAACATACTCGCAGACCTCTGAGGACGAGGCACGCCTGCGCTCCTCGCACCACTGCGGATCTGTCCAGTATTAATCAAGCTTTACCTTAATATTAAGTCCTCACCCTGACATTCATCATGGATTAATCGCTCGTCCACAGTACATGCTGAACTTCCCTGAAAGTTCCCTTCCATTGTTTCTTAAAAACATACTTCTAATTCGTCTGCACACCTGTTTTTTGTGTCTACTGATAATATTCTCAAGTTGCAGCATTACATTATAGGGCCTCCCTAATATTTATTAAACTTGGACATAAAATATTGCTACATCCTTCCATTTAAAAAAAAAAATAATAATCAAATCAATTCATAAAATTTGAATTAAAAAATTGTCACTTTATAGAGTTCGAACTTAGTGACTTCATCCAGTTTTTACTGGAAACGACTTTAATTGTTATTTGCTGGGATAGGTGTTTAATAAGAAAAAATAAAATCTTGCACAATATCTCCCTAATACCTACCACTATTTCTCCAAAGCGCTGGAAGATGTTAAGCAGATCATGATAGCTTGTGGTCTTCTCCAAGTTTCCGATAAATAACGTTCGTGTGGCTTTGGGATGGAATTCATCTATCCTCTCATCCAGCGGCCGAAATTCATTCTCACTTTCTGTCTCTGAAAATAAAGTGCATGTTACAAACTTCAGTTTGCTATCATCTTATGCTATTCTGTGCTTTACAGTGTCATGCCATCCTGCGCTGTAGTACAGTGTCTATGTGGGAAGAACTTACCAGGGCCATTCCAGGCAGAGACATCAATTTGCATTCCAAAAAACAGCTTCCCTTTCGATGCCCCCAAGGCTTTCTCCTGGTCTTCTTGCTGGCGAAAGAAGACAAGTCCATAGCGTTCTTCTGAGGCTCCATGGATTTGTACAGATGTGACCTTGCCATGTTTCTTAAATTCGTGGAACAGACCATCCTTTAGACTTGTATCTGTAAATAAAGCCATATTTGGTTTATTTAAATGTGCATACTATTTTTTGAAAACAAACCACTGATAATGTTTCCTGCCAGCATGGGCCAGGCATGCAGATAGTGCACATTTCAGCACATTCTATTATGGATGCAAAAAGGAATAGCTTACAACATACCTGTAGAGCGTACAGGAAGATTTTGGACCTTGATGCCAAAGCTTTTACGTGGTTCATCCTTGTCAAGGGATGATAAAGGTAATGCTGAGGGTGCAGGAACCGCTGCAGACTGCACAGATCGCGCTGGGGAGTCGTCACTGGAACTACTGCTAGAATCACTATAGCAAGACATGAAACTGTGTGTAATCAATGGAGACAATACATTATATAGTGCTAGCAATATACTATACTATACTATAGTGCGAGCAAAGGTTCAATGTATTTCTATACTACAGGACAACCTAAAGCTTTTGTGACCAACATCAAATTCTAAATTTAGAGTTATTCTATAGTCGACGCAATTATGCCTTGATCTGCTATATTTTATTACATTTTTTTATCGATGGCAGAGAATTTTGATTAGGGTAATTTAATGGTAATATAATGCTGGGCTGCCTTCGAGTTTGATTTAATACCTGCTAAAAAAAAATATATGGCTCAGCAGGTAACAGGCTAATTTTGGAAAATAACCTCACAAACAGGTGACAATATAAATGTTGAATGTTGAACAAAAACAGTAACAAAAGGGATTAGATGCTAATCTTATTAAGATTAGCATCTTAATATGTATGGACATTTTTCACATCTGTGTCTACAAAGAAATGTAAAATGTAAAAAACAACAAATATAACGCAGGAGAATAGAAGCGCATTAAGCAGCCTTGAATTTCACACAATCCTTTCCATCTGTGTGCCGTCAGTTTTCTATGCTCTCTGCTCTTTTCCTTCTCCATTTCTCCTCCTATGCTCAGACACTTCCGGAAGTGCCTCTGACGGAGACTGGCCTGTGGGAGTGGGCAGGGAGCCAGCAGTGGCCAGAAATTTCCAGTTCCAACTGGATCTCACGAGGGGGGGGAGGGGGGTTTACCCAACGCAGATGTAGGCAGTGAGAAAAATATAACAGCCTTCTCTTAAAAATTCCCTGCTAACACTACCTCATCGAACCACATGTGTCGCCTAGTGCATTTGGAGACGCGAGGGCTGCTGTGTCTGTAAATGATACGTGAAGCATTGCAAAGGCTATCCCTCCTTTTAGATTGTGTTCATCTAGAGATCATTCTTTTCATGAGCAAGGCAAGTATAATATTTCAATAATACATATATATTACATTTAAATTCTAATAAAACAAATAAAATAAATACATTGTTGTACAAGTGTATGGCAAAATATGCAGAATATTACTTCTATAAATTCAGCACCAAGAATAAAAATATCTCATGGGAATAATCAGTAGGTTTAAAAAATAATAAAATGTAAAAGTGTATTTGTTTATATATATATACATATAATGTATATAAACTACTGGTAATGCAAGGGTTGTACCATTGCAAAATTCCATGTGAGTGAGGAAGACTTGAAAACTAGAATGTAAACAGGCAGGAGCACTACCTGCCACTGGTGCTGCTGCTTGTACTGCTGACGGAGTCTGAACTGGACGAGCGGCTGCGTGAGCCGGAGCCACTGTGGGAACGGGGAGGGCGGCTGGTCTGACTGGCCAACCTCTGAGGAGAGGGGTTCCCGGAGTGCGGAGACCGGCTGAGGCTGTGGCGGTAAGAGCGGTCCCCGCGCTGGCTGCGCTCTTCCCGAAATAGGTCCCTGTGAACCACACTGGCCAAAGTGAAGGTCTCTCTGGAGCGCGATTCGTAACGAGGCTCTGGGGTCTCAAAGCGACAAGGACTCCTGCTGTGGGAGCGGTAGAAGCCGACCGCAGCGGACGTAGAACCTCCGCTCCCCCCTGACGCAGCAACCGCTACGCCGCTTGCCCCACTGCTGCCAGCAACAGCGCTAACGAGAGTTCCACCAACTCCTGCTGAGCCTGTTCCACTGCTGCCACTGGAGGTGCCAGATACACTTCCAGCTGTGCTAAGCGGTCTCTCCCGGGCATCGCGATAATAGTCCGCGTCGTAGTGCCGTTGGCGTTCAAAGCTGCTACCAGGACGCTCATGGTGTCCGTAGGCACTGTGATCATATGCTCGATCTCGACTTTCAGCAGTTCTGAGTAACAGGGACAGGGATAAAGGAGAACGGAGAGAGAACATCACATTACACCGATACAATATATTCCTATACAAAAGTATGCTTTTTTTTATTGTTTTTGTTTGTTATATTTGTTCATTTAAATATTTAGGCTAGCCATTTAAGTCTAATGACTCGATTGGGTATGCTTTTCTAAGCACAAGTAGAATTATGTATCATTTTGACTGTTAGCTTTTGATATTTCTTCCTAATTTATTACTAATCCTTTAAAGATAGTGCTGGAACTGGGCCTTTAAGACAGTTGAGGGATCTAGATTAAATCCAGACTAAAAACTAAAGATCCTAAACTAACAAACTCACTAATGTGTTAACACAAAACAAAAGCACTAACACAAATGTATGTCTCTCCCAGGTGCATCAGTCTGCAATCTGTCTGGTTAAATAGGTCAAATGGAGCATAATATTTTGTTTTCTTGAATTTATTTTACAAATTTGCCTCAAGCATCAAAGAATCAGAAATGTTTATTCCGTCTCACGTAAAGGCTGACTGTTATTTTGTTGATACTTTGTTAAAGATACACTCCCGACTAAAGATAGTGTCCCGACTTTGTGCAATTGTGGTTAAAACCAGCGTTAAAAAAACATGAGATTTTGGTTCAAGATTGCATTCCTTTCCCGCACTAAAGTGCTTAGTGGTTTTTCTTGGACAGTTGTTTTTCAAAATAAAAACAGTGAGCTGTGGCAGAAATGTGGGTTTTTGGCGGTGCTTTGATGTGTAACAATAGACTACTATTGTGCAAACCAATGGAAATACAATATGCATGCATGGAAACAAATGTATATATAAAAAATGTTAAATGTGGGGGCGGAATTTGGGAAAAAACTGGTTCAAAATGTAAAACCCTAACCACGTATTTGCTACAAACATGCACTACCACAGAATTTTTTGAGGCATTGATATATTGGTGTTGCGTTTTAATATCTATTAATTTTTTTAATGTAATACAATTGGTGACCACACAAAGGCGAAAAAGTAACAAATGGTAAAATCATCCTGATTTTGCAAGCTATGCCTCTACGATTTACTTTGCTTTGCTTTGAACATCAGTCTGGAAACTCTCAACTCAAAGACCATTTGAGACAGTAAACAACCCAATCAGCAATTCAATTGGTGCCAACAGAATTTAGGTGCCTGTGTTCTGATTGGTTGAAGGTGATCTAATTGTTTGCTAGTACCTGTGCTTTAAAATCACCGTCAAGCAGGATAGTCTAGTCATGGGGCAGGATAGTCTAGTCATTGGGCAGGGTGGTCTAGTCATGGGGCAGGATAGTTTAGTGGTCTAGGTGTTGGACTCCCAGCCGTAAGGTCGCTAAATAAATTAGTTTTTACCATTCTAAAAAAAAATCCAGGTTTGCTTGCTGACTTTGCATTGGTTCATATAGGCCACACTTGTCTTATTTGCATGTTGCTCTTTTTTGCACATTGTTTCTGGTAGTGTGCGTAGGATATATTAATACTGGTCAGGCTGGTACTTGGGGGGCAGGATAGTCTAGTGGTCTGGGTGTGGGACTCCCAGCTAAAAGGTCATGGGCCACTACAAGCAAATGTCAGTGTGACGCTCATTTAATGAGAGGAAAAGGACAGTGGAACCATTGAATAAAATTCAAACAAGGGATATTAACAATTAACTGATGATGATTGATTAATTTCTTGTTAAGAATTTGGTGGAATTTGATCGCTCCAACTTTGGTATAAAATAAAAATATGAATTGTAGTGTCGTCTTGAATTGTATAAATGCGAGGAAATATTTTACAACGTGGGATCATGAGACATTATATACTAGAGTGCGCAATTTAGCTATTTTTAGGAGACAGAAGACTAGCCTCACGCAGCCATACGCAGAATTGTGATCACATGAGCAGCTGTTCACAGTAGAAAGTGAGAGAAGATAAAATGAAGCGTGCAAAACTAAGTTTGGTGTGGGACCATTGTGATTTAAAAAACGACCATGCCCACTGCAAATACTGCTGTGGTGGAAAGTGAACAGAGGAAGGTTCCCCACGCTGGTGAAGATGGCGTGACTATACCTCTGCATCCCTGTAAAGGCCGTGACGAACTTGTGAAAGATCGTCGATTGTATTTTCCGCTGCCTGAACAACCAGGAAAGGCCCTCGTCTAGTGAAACTCATGAGGAGTCGAGTGTTAGGTTTTAGTCTTAGTTAATGGTTAAGGAATATTAAAATATTTATTTTCAGCAAATCTGTAAAAATACACAAATATTGTGCTTGTGAAGTTTGCGAGTTTAGAATACGTACTTAAAGATCGCTAATTCCAAAGTATATGGTCTTCCGTACAGAAATAGCCGACACGCCCGCAAGGTGCTGAGACATTGAGACGTGGTGGCCTGCATAGTCGCGACGTTTAGTTAAATTTTTGGGGTGGTGTGTGTCATCCTACGGCATAGGGTACGGCGTAGATTTGATGCAGAAGCATAAATCGGTACCTTCAGAGTGGGTGTTTTCAGCCGCTGACTGTCACCAGGCTGCGCTCGCGTCTCACCCCTGAGCATGTTGTTGACATGATTATTTTTCTCAATAAGAATTTGTAGGCCTGGTTTGGAGTTTGGACAGAAGGATTTATGTGGGTCACTCTAGTTATTTGTTCTAGTTACTCGTTACGTTAGTGTAGTTAAATATGAATCGCTTTTATTCATCAATTTATAGCCTACTACTAGTCATTCACCATTCATTTTTAATATACTGACATATATCTTGGTGTGAAAAAAAAGATTTTATTGAAAAACATGCATGTTGTATTTTCTCTCATAGGCAAAATGTTATCGGTTTTGGTTGATTGTTAACGTTGTCGATGATCGAGTAAGGAAATGTCTTCAAATATACATCCCTAATTCAAACAGAAAGAACAGGAAACGATAGAGGAGAAAGAATGTGATTCAGTGACAACACGCAGAAACACATTTTACATATGACATTATTAACCTAGTCTATAGTGTTACTTTTGCTATTCTCATTCACTATTTTTTTAATCCAGTGCTGTTACATTTGATTTAGCATAGCTACATTCGCAACCCAAACAAAGGATACTCTATATGGGAAGCACGTTAAAAAAATGGTTTGTTGTTGACCAATTATAGGAGAGAGTGCACTGAAAGGGTGTAGTGTTTGGTCGAGTCAGCTTTTAGAGTGGTCGCGCACTTCTGCGCATGAAGTATCCTATACCATGGGCATGGGCTAGTATACCATGCGACATTAGAGAAACGGATATACAGTGTGCAAAAGCTGCCAGGGAAATATAATATAATATATAAAATATAATATAATATAAAATATAATATTCCATCCATTGAGAAATATCTTTAGATACAGAGATCCATAGTTTTGGGTAATACCCCACAATATAAATTAAGGTTGATTGTTGCTAGCAGAATTCTTCCTCACTAAATTTCTTCCGACAAAAATAAAAGTTAAGTTAAGTTAATATAATTTTTTTGGTGTATATAAAGCCTTTGTACACCGCATATTGGTGCTTTCTGAGGGCTATTTCAGCTATCTATAGGTTGTTCGATGCCTTTCTTGGCTATCCATATGGGACACTTCTGAAAAATGACAGCCCAACACAGAATGCATAATTCAACATATGCATTTTCAATTTTTGACTGATAAAGTAACATTAAGCTGATGGGGAGCCAAATTGCAAGTTATAGGCTATCCGATAAGGTCAATTATAGATTTAGCATTTTGAAAGTATAATTAGGATACATCATCTGCTATTAAAGTATCTGAGCATTTTAATATAAAAGATACATTTAAATATTAGAAACTCATTGTTTTCTGTGTAACGTATTTTTTCTTGTCATAAGCAGGTGCATGTTCTTTTATTATCTCCGCTCAGCAAAGGAGATAAAAAAAATTGTTCACAAGAACAAAGATTGCACAGACACTCGTATGCTGCATATTAAGGAAAACGGAGAGGATTAGGTGAAGGAGTGAGTTAACGTTGGCCAATATGACTATACTGCGTACCATGGCACTTTGAACCAGTGGGAAGAATTATTTTACATGGCCACCTCCAGAGTGAATGCAGGGCAAATTCATTTTAATAATTAATTCATGTGAAAGATTCATGAATTCATACTTGCATATCTACACCTGCTGTACTATTTATAAATTCTCTTGACTTTCAGATGTTCCTTATAATGCTAAATGTTTGCAATATAGGTAAATTACTCACAAGCCTTACATAGAGAGCCATTAACTTAATTTTACACAAAACTGGTGCATAGTTATTAGACTGCTATTGGGCATGTTAGGTTCATCGACTAAATTAAAACGGAATGGCCACCAGCACACGTTACAAATAATATCTTATATTGCCTATTTTTTTGATATATGTACTAATTTATTCATAATACCCTAACAATTTCATTTAACTAAGCACTAAAATAAAAATGTATAGGATATAGGACTTTGATAAGGTAGAAAATGAAAGAATGAACACTTTCCCCAACTTGAAACCCTTCAATGGCGAAACTTAATTAAAAACTAATTTGAGACCTCGATTTAGAATGACTTTGATAACAATAAAAACAAAAACGTTTTTTTCACAAATAATTAGTAACATTCCATAGCCCCACTTTTGGGTAAATCACTTTTTCTGTCACATGAAAAATGCCTGCAGCATAGAACTATTAGGT
>JAODLI010000022.1:30176-54997 GCA_027575585.1 Percopsis omiscomaycus
AACATTGCATAACTGGCAGGTGCCCAACTTGCTGCACTATTGTCTTAGTAAATAGTAAATAGTGTTTCCTCATTAGGAAATTCCTTGGCTAATCAAGTTGCCAGATTTACTGCATTTCAAAGCAATACTGAAACTGAAATTATTATTGTCATAAAGTTGACACACTCAACACACAATTGTCTTTGCAACATTCTCATGTTTGGTAGTAGCAATGTAACATTAGACATTCATTACACTACACCCTGTGTGCATGCTAATTTGAAAAGTTCTCATCTGATTTGGATCAAATATTGCAGTGTCTGACCAAGGATAAACCTAAAGTTCTGAAATCTGGTCCATAGGTTCCCTTTCTCACACAATTGCCACAAGGACCCATATACATATACATACATAGTCTGCCATGATAGAAAATCTATCATGTTGCATTTTCTCTGGACCTAAATTACAGATCTGCACAGGATCTATAAGACTCATACCTTTAAACACAGTATAAAGGGTCATTGCGAATTACCATTCCTTAATGCAGCAATTCGTTTTGATAAAAGCGTCTGCTAACGTAATTATAACTTCATTATAATTCCATTAGGATTAGAATGAAACTTGTTAAACATGTTCAGAACACTATAAGGCTCAGCGTTATGGTGACAAACACGAAGCACAATTTAACAAAATTTAATTTATTTTTTTAATCTCTTGACCCGTTTGTTTTGGCATGCATGTTCTGTTCTGCTACATAATCTGTAACATGCATCTCATAACTGGGCAGCTTTTATGCATGTCTTTGTCCACAGTAAATACATAGAAAAATCACAAAATAATTTATGACAGTCAGATTATTTTGTGATTTTCCTAATATGACCACATGAATTGGTTATCAGTATCAGTACATAATACCATATTGGTTGTCATTGTCTAATGCGACAATGACAAACTACTATATCCCATTTTTACTGTTAATTACAACTTGTATTGTAAAGACTTCCATTCCTACTATAAAAGCCCTCATCTCATTATACGGGAAATACTCGTCTGGTAAGTGATTACATCTTAGGACTATTAAGGTCAGCATAAAGATGAAATCATCACATTAGATATGGGGTTAGTAAAGACATGGGTAGATTGCCAAAAGTAGTTTAGAATCTCTCTCAGAGTTTAATAATTACACAGACAGAGGAAGAGCCTAGAGAAAATTACCCGGTAGTTATTTACAGCCATTATGCTATGGTGTAATTAACTTACAAAGTGCCGTTGGCTAAAGCCTGTAGAAAATGTGACATTTAGCCTGATTATGTGTGGAGAATTGCAGTTTCAGGCGCAGTTTCATAACACATGTAAAATAGTACATTATTATGACACGATGATAGAGGACAGGGAAATGACTTTCCCCTTTGCATCCAACCTGGGTCTTTTCACATAGAAGTACTAATTTACTTAACCAGTTTAAAAGGTCAAATCGACAATTATGAAATCGACTCAAAACAGACACTGAAAACGCTATGGGACTACTAGGAAAGTAGCAAAACCTGATCTTTTCCTTGAACTCAGATTCACATTAAACATTAATACCCACGTTGCACTATTGCACAAGTGTGTTTTATAGACTACAATTCCTTTTTAGGGGGGCATGTTTTTGGCAGGGGTTAGAAATTCATCATTACAGCATGCTCACCAGGTGGACAGTATGGAGTTTATATGATTTCTAACACAAAATATTATAAGTCACCTACACTGCCTTTTAATGAGACAGCCTTACAGCCTGGGACAGCAAAAAGAATATTTACCACAGGTTCCTTTAACAACAACAACAACAACAACAACAAGAAAAAAACCACACAAATAAGTCCCTATTTCTACAGCATAGTGCCATTGCTGACATCAGTTTACTATAAACAGCTCAGATTAGCCCATTGCTGCGGGACTCTTAAGACACCCTGTCCCTGCGACACCTCATTACTACGGTACAGGGAGACGGTGAGTGCACCTACCATACAGTCAGTCACATGGGGCAAGACCTAGAACAGAGGGGGGTATTAAAACAAGAGCTCACCATTTCCACACTTTGTTGGTATTCTCAGGGATATCCTGAAGCACGCTCTGGCTGAATTTCATGCCTGCCTGCATGTGACAGGGACGGACCAGACAGCTTGGGAGTAGAGAGTTGTGGCTCGTTTCACGCAGCCCCACCTTCCGTACCTACCCTTTCAGTCTACAGAATGTCTCATTCTGCCATTAACAACTTTACTGAACCCTACGCTGTCTGAACGCTGCCGAGCATATTTGGACAGTCCAAATAGTTCCTGTAGTCAGCTGTGAGTTGGCCAGCTCCTACCACCGAGGTCCTGTCTAGCCGTCAAGTGGTTCTCCATGCGCCGTGTGGTTAGTGTCTCCTACCACAGGAGACCAGAGGAGACACCGGTGTTCAATGACAGTCCATGCTGGACTGCGTCTCTGTTAGTTGTAGTCTCTAGATATATTGCTCACTTGGACTCTTCCCCGTGGTTAGTCTGCTGCTGAATAGATCCTCCCTTAGTCCATCTTACGACAGCCCTAGGAGGGTAGCGTCACCTAAACCCCTCCTACACAGGCCAGTAGGGCCTGCCTGCCCATTGGAGGAGAGGAAGCTCCCTGACTGGATAGGTGTGTCTCACTACAAAGAGAAGTCAACACTGAAACCAGTGGGCTGTCCCTGAACAGGTTCAACCTCTAGGCAGGTATGTGTTTACTGTGAAATTGCATAAAATTACTGTATGTAATGCATTATATTATTGGCTCTTATGGGAAAGGGTGTTTATTGTAGTGATGGAGAAAGCATGTAAATATACACTACCGGTCAAAAGTTTTAGAACACCCTTTATTTTTTAATTTTTACAGTTTTTCATGATTAGAAGCCTACTGTCTTGTTATTTTCTTCTAAGGTAGTTCTGATATAGCCAGTGTTTTGTGTCATTAGGATGTAGGATGAACCCCTGACCAACTATAGGCGTATACCAGAGGCTATTTCATGCCGCTGCAAAATGCTGGGATAGCAGTTTTAGTTCGACCTGTCAAACCTGCAGCTCGAAGTCTTCCCTTCACCGATGAAACCGAGTCTTGCTTACTTTCGACCAGTGTTAAGCTGTGCTTGAAGCTGTTGTCCTATGATCCACCTATCACGCAAGCTGTTGACTCTCAGAAACCTGGTTCAGAATCTGGTCCTGTTGTGGCTTTGGGTCTGTCAGACCTCTTGGCTTGACACCATGGCTTTCATTGCAATTTCCCTAAAAATGCCTTTTTAAATAACTTTAAAATGTACATTATTTGTCAGTCTTTGGTAACCTAAACTTGTTTTTAACCTCTGGCAGTTTACTGCTTAACTTTGTAGCATTCCAGGTTATTCACTGGACTTGAATTGCTTCAATTTGAATAAAAACTGGAAAAATGGGGGTGTTCTAAAACCTTTGACCGTAGTGTATGTGTTTTATATACATACATTTTATGTATTTATTTTAAATATAAATGCCATACATACAGTATACAGACATAAAACAAACCAATATAAAATCATCACATCAGATAATTTTTAAGTAGGGTTGTCTGCAAGTATAGTCCTAAAAATAAATTCACCCAGTTTTTTTCTAATTCAATTCAACAGGGTCCTGTTCCCATTTATCTCCTACATACCACATCCAGACGTTCTCTGATGAATACGGTACTCTGGGATTCATTGTTGCACTTCATCAGGTAATGTGGGGTGTAGTTTGGAACAAACAGTTCCAAACCACACCCCACAAGGAAGCAAATATTCCAGTAAATCTGGCTTGCTGTTTGAAGTACAAATGGACAGGTCAACATACATACAAGCAAAAAGGCTGTGACACCATACTCAAAAACACCGTTTGCATTTTTTTAAATATGTAGGTCTAGTTTTTGTGTTTGCAGTGCAGTATTTAATCACTAATTTGGCCAAACGCAAAATTTGTGCGAGTCGCTTAGCAGGGCCACAGTCATTTTTACATTTTTAAAATAACACCGGTTTGTGAAAAACAACAGAGAAAAATGCACAGTAAAATCAATACAGAACAAAACAATAGCTTCAACTTCAACGTCTACTTTGTTGTTTCACCTAGCTTCACCTAGCTTAATTTTAGCTTCACCAAAATGATGTCTCGAACATAACTGTTGCTTTTTTTACCCACATCAATTGTATTTGACTAGTTTTATGACGGTTATGAACGTCATAATTTCAGTTCTGCAAATAAATCAATAATGGTCACAACATTGCTCTGCTACACTTAACATATACATCAGCTTTGGTCTTGAACATTCTAATCTATAGAGAAACCAGCCCAAGCTAGTTATGCAACTGTGCAAATCAAGAGTCAAATAGTCACATGGAAAAACAGAAAAACAGGTTAAACTCTACAATTTAGCCAAAGTACATGTCTGAACTAAATGTCCTGCGAAAATATGATTAATCCCAACAACACACATGTGGTCTTTCACATTAAAACTCAATGTGCCAAACAATCATATTGCATATTACGCCCTTACTGGAAGATGGCACAAACAAAACACATTTAGTCTGTTTAGAGCGAATACCATACCAACAGTTAATTTGTTACACTTACATAACTGCATGTGGATTCTGTAGCATGCATGCCTTGGGGCCAAATGTGGTCACAGGGCTTGGTCCATGAAGTGACTGGGTTCTCCTGAAAGAAAAGATTGACAAAAAGAAAGATTCTTTAACTCTGGCAGATGCCACAAAATTTATCAAATTAAAAACACAATGGAATGCTTTTTCACCCGGAGTCCATGATAAACTGTGAAAGTGGTTGGTGGGTATAGCTGTCATGGCTTAGTGCAGAAGTGAAATACAACTTATTCAAATTAATATATTGATGCCTAAGCATGTCATGCTTCTATAGCCACAGGTTTAACTGGTTTCAGCATGGTGCATAGCAGTGTAAAAATCCCTCTCTATGTATATGTCTGTATATAATGTTGTGTCTGTGCAAGAGTTACATAAAACGTTGCATTAGTATATTAAGGGTGAAAGGTTAATTAACTGCTTTAGAATAAGCTCAGAATTGCTGGCTCTGGGCCTTGTAGCTGTGTCACATGACTAAATGGAGACAATCCTATTAGCAGTTTGGTTCTTTTCTAACCATCTGCTATTTCCGTCTTGGACTAACACACCCACTAGCCCACCTAGTGCCAGTAAGAAGACCCCAGTCGGATATGTGTCATTATGCCCCGGTTGACACTGAAATGCATTTACCTATGCAGATATTTTTCAGTAACTAAAACACCTTTTTTTTTTTAATTTGTGAATGCAGATGTGTTCAAATTTCCACATACTTAATGACTGAAATTAATTAGAGATATTGATGACATTAGTGTAATAAAGAGCCTACGTATTCTACATCTCTCTCTGCACTAGATAATGTAATAATAATGGATTACACCAATTAGTACTGGTTTAATATTTTGTTAAAAATAAAAATAAATTAATATAATTTTATATAATATAATTAAAATATAATAATTTAAAATGTGGTAAACCCCAGTTTCAATTTTAGTTCTGAATCAAAAAGGAACCTGTAGTTACAGATTAAACATTTGAAAATATTTTAAAAAGATGATAATTTTAAGATTTAAAAGCATCAAGAAAGGAAAACCAAAAGGGAAATATTTAAACAATCTGGACAATTGTAGGGTATAAATGTGACAGTGTTTCCTTTCCTCTTTGATTCAAGTACAAGCCTGAAGAGGTGCTTAGATAATTTGTGGGTGACAATCCCATGCTTTTTAACTTCCCCTTATAAGATGACACAACGAGCCGTCGCGAGCGTGCTCTAGTCTACAGTAGTACAAACAAGTAATTTGCTTAGTACTAACAATGTCAATATTGCCTTGTAATGCTGTGTTCTAATTAAATAAGTTGAAATAATGATCACAAAAAGCTAAATGCAAGAATACATTTAAAAACTAGCAGGCAGTTCTCTTGTCAAAGAATGGTGACAGTCACACAGTATGTTGCAAAGTCTATTGCAAGCACACACACACAGTGTGTGCAATGTCCCCAATGAAGAAACACTAAAGATTTTGAAGAATCTGGTTCTTCTTCTGAAACTTCTCACAAATGACCGGTGGCAAAATAAGCAACATGACATTTTATAGGTATTGGACAGAGACACCTAGAAATACACACAGATAAACAATTAAGATATAGTTTGTTGACATAATCTAAAGCAGTGTTTCCTTGTACCTGGGATTTGCAAGATGTATTTGGGGGCTTGATATATTATTGCTAAATATATTGCAAAATGTTGACAAAACATTTACTATTATGGTGCATAATAGTAGTTAGGGCGGTTGGTGCCCATCCGAAAGGTAATGGGTTTTATAAGATGCCCTACACCTATCTGCTCCTTAACCCTCTGAACCCCAAAACCTGCCACTATTCTACCCACTATATAGTAAGTTGCTTTGGATAAAAGCGTATGCTAAATGAGGATATATTATTTCAATTATTTTCAAATATTATTATTATTAGAAGAAGAAGAAGAAGAAGAAGAAGAAGAAGAAGAAGAAGAAGGGTGTACTAGCTAAAGGCTAGAAGAAGAAGAAGAAGAAGAAGGGTGTACTAGCTAAAGGCTAGCCCACAAGTATTGTAGTATTTAGAAGATCTCGTTCATAGTTTGAAAACTATGGATATCTTTTTGGTGGTCAAAAAAAAGCCACTGATGTAAAGACTGAATCACAGAATTAACTATTTTCAGTGGAATTTTTTACTTAACTCTATACTGATTTTTGCAAACGTGATGAAGGGGAAGGTTTCTTGTGTTTGAAGTATTAGAGTCCACATGCATCTCGAGTAATCATTACCTGTACTCAGAAGAGCTGGCGGATGAAGTGCTCAGGCTTCTCGTCTTCCTGGTGCGCGAATGAGCCAGGCTGCGTCCAGAAACTTCCCCGCCGTCACATGTAGAGCAGCAGTAAGGACCAGCCTCGATTCCCCCCTCCTCTCCAATGTCCATTTCAAAAAACAGTTACGATGGAGCTGGATCTAATAAGAAGTTTAATGATCAGAAGATGCAAACAGACTCCACATATTCACAACAGTTGCCCACAAAGGTAGTGACACACACGTCACTTGCCTTTGGGACGCAGCCTGTTCACAAGAACCCTTTCAATCATGGAGCAAACAGCGATTTGTCATTGGCTACCAGTTTAGCTGGTGGTATTCGTTGCTAACTGTTCATCAAGCTATTAAATGTTCTATCATATCTACGTGTAATAAAGAGAGTGTAGTAAATTATGACAAAATGGCAGACCAATCAGCCAGTGTTCCTGCGACAGAATATAAACACGTTTTCCACCTGGCTAGTTAGCTCTAAGCTATTTTGACCGGTTGACCATACAGCTCAATACACAACATCATATATCTGCTGCTTACTCTACCTGGGACCCACAACGCTACAGAGACCTTTATCACGCTCGTCAGGGCACAAATCAGGATCCATGAAATTTTTAACTACACAGATACACCATTATTTACTTCACTTTTCTCAATTATTTTGGATTAGCCAGTCTTGCGAGTTGTCAACAGGGAAAGCCCATCACTTCCTGATTCCAGGAACACACCAATGGAGGAAGCGTGTTCAGTGACGTTATACGCAACAATAACAATGGGGCTTTTTTAATTTCATTATTTGTAAACTTAAAGGTTTTTACATTTAGTTTCTGCTATGTTAGTTTATTAGAATGTTATCTTATATTATCTAGTTCATCGTGATAGGCAAAGAAATCAAGAAATGCAAATTCCAACATATTGTGCAAACTTGTTGAAACTGCCTATTTTACAGAAACAAATTTTCTATCTCTCCAAGATTGCCAAAGATCTACCAATGCCTGTGTGGCCATACACACACAAGCCACACTATATTGCAAAACAAGTGTGGATTATGTGTGTAAGTGCACACACATCCACATGAAAAAATATGCCTAGACCTCAGGCGCGGTTTGTGATGCGTGAATAACTTAAACCAAAAGATGTAGTAGAGGGTACATGTCCACTTACACCACCTAATTTCTGTTTAGTTCTGGATAATATCCACCCACACAGTCTCCCAATCTGAACCATGATCTCATGTTAGTGTCTGTCAACAACTCGGTGAGCTGTCCTAATATTAAATCCTGATGATCCTGATTGAGGTTTGCATTACCTTTTATATTACAGAATGGAACATCTTGGCTGTTCAAGCAAATCTAATGCATCATATTGGGCGTTTACAACTCTTAAACTAGGCTATAATCATGGTAACTTTAGACTGCCACTGCCACCTAGTGAAGTATCTGGGAATTTCATCTGGAATGGCCGACCATGCAAATTCAAAAAGTATTCCTGAAAAGTTGAATGTGCAAAACATAGAATGACACCCAATACACCAGATCATCTCAAACTGCTTTTTATTACATCTTAAATAACAGTACATTTTAATATAGTTTCTATCTTGCATCCAGCTTTCGGTTGTACACTGAGTGACTTTCAAATTAAATACAAAAGGTGAAAAGGGAACAGTGGGGGTGCAGAGCTCTACAGTTATTTCATGGAGAAAGAGAAAAGGAAAGTGATTTTAATTAATTTTTAATATTTTTTTATTTTATTTTTGCCAACTCCAGGCCTAACGCACAATTACAGCACATTTTTGTACAGAATGTCGCAGAGAAAATAAACAATGGAAAAAAAATGCCACTACTGCTAAAGAAAGAGCGTCTCTGTTTACAAGAAGGGAACAACAGAAAATTCTGCCATTCAGATGCTGCAATTTTTTTTCTTTTTTTATTAAAGGACAGAAAAAACCTGTTTGTTATAAAATGCTTCTTTTCATTGTAAGTGGAATTTTGTTTGCTACAGAAGGAATGAGAATTTATTTGTTCCATTTGAGCTTGTGTATGCTTATGTAAATAATGGTATGTATGCATGTACACTTCATAGGTTTACATTACTTCTTAATTTGTGGAATCCCACTCAAATATGGACCAAGAAACCATTCATGTAGCGGTGTTTGCTTCTCGAGTGCATAGCTTTGACATTTTCATTGAATAGTGTATGCACAGAGTAGCAAAGAACAAAAAGAAACATAAAATAAACCCGATATAAATACCATTGTAACGATGATATATTCAACAGGTTATTTTCTAAAAGAAGAACATCAAAGGACTTAATTCCATATGCACCTTTTAAGCAATTCTACAGCATGCGATTCTAAGAGTTAACCCACCCATGGCAGACAACCAAAAAATTTTTTTTAGTTTTTAACTTAAAAAGTTTCAATATCATTATTTTCAAACATTGATTTATACAACATGTCATTCACAGAGTAGTAACTGCATTTCCAAGCACGGAATGGGCACCTCTGTTGAAACAGAAAACTCCGGAATGAAACCGGGGTATAATCGAGATACTCCCTACCCGACCTTATCACATCACCGGTCCTAACCACGGTCAACAGAAAAGGGCAAATGAAAAAAGAGGGGGGGTGTGAATGAACCGCTGGGGTTAATCTTCATTTAATTATTCTACATTGTCGGCAGACAAAAAAGGTGAAAGAATGGTTAAAATGTTTTTTTCCTTTAAAAACGAGCATTCATCATAAACAGCATGTGCTTGGTTAGTTAACCTTTTTTCCTTAAACATTATTCATATGCAAAGTTTAATTTTGTGCAAACAAAGATTTGTGGACTAAGACTGGGAGGGGGGAAAGAAATTGAGTCAAAGTTTCAATGGGACTAAATATACACAACGGCCAAACGTCTATTGGTGGCTCAAAGACTCCCTGTCGAAGCTCAATTCTCCCCTCAGTTTGTTCTCCAGTGGGATAAAGCTGGATAAAAACAACATGATCAACTGCAAATTTATATTTTATCCGCCTACAAACGCTGCTCTCTAAAATACAGTATGTCTAGAGTAGGAGATAAAACAAAGCTTTTGATCCTCGAGAAACATTTAACCAAAAACGGTCGCTTAACTACTTCTCTGAACAAAAACAAAAACAAAAAAACAGAAAAAAGGGAAAAAATAAAATAAAAAAAATAAACAAATAAACATGGCCAAAAAGCGATTAAGAGTTAGATCACTGACGTGTAAATAACCTTCACTCAAAACTGTGTACTGAGGACATCGGACATGCTTGCATGGCGGTGGTAAGGGGCGAGAGAGTGTGTGTGTGTGTGTGTGCGCGCGCGCGTGCGTGCGTGTGTGTATGCGCACGTGTTGGGTTTGGGACAAAGGGGTGGGGCAGGTAGGATGTGGTTGAGCGTTAATAGAATTTACTATGATATCAGACTATGGTCCCAAGGGGAATGCACAATGTTTACCTCCATTTCATTTTCAACCCACTGAATTCATCAATCTACGTTTGTCTGCTTCTTAGCTCAGTGAGTGATAAAAGACAATTGTGCTCTTTTAGATTCAGGAGGAGAGAAAGAATTTTTGCCATGGTTTTTTTGTGTGTTTATTTTTCCTTGGAGGTGTAGGGGTGGGAGGGGAGGGGGAGTGGGGGAGGCTGCAGTCAGTATCGTGGTGTTTTGAGAAGATTGGATATGCAATAAAATCTAACATTGTAATGTTGGAATGGTCTTCCACTCGACTTTGGAGTCTGGATGCCATCTGTAAAAAGAAAGACACATTAGATGCATGCTGGCCTAGGAGAGAGGTTTTAAGTATACAAGTCATAAAAGGTCAGTATAGTTATAACAAACCATAGGAAAAAAAACCAACAAAAGTCTAACTTTTCCTTGAGTGTGTTACAGCGCCTCGAGGACCCCAAATGTCTGCCCCAGTACACAGTTTATATTATGAAACATGTGACTGTACAGAGAGGGGCAGGGAAGGAGTACGCCTAGGAGCTATGCAGAGGGAGGAGCAGCCTCTCAGCTAGAGGAGGCCCGTCGTGATTTTTAAGCGAAAACAACCACAAGGGCAAATCGAGAAGTTTACCTTTACTTTAAAGACAATGGCCCTTTTTCACAGATGTATCAAATCAGGGTAAACATAACTACAGCTAATATAATAAATAATGGTTCCCTTTGATTTAGGTGTTCCAATGAGCAAGCTTTGATAATTAGGTCACTAGTATGTTCAATTCTTGCCAATTGGCACACCTGAATCCATCCATTAGCTAGCAGTTAGTTAATTTTGGTTGATTATTGCTACACATTCTCCACGTCATTTTTAAATGGTGGAGAATTAGCCCTTAACTTAACTTGAAAAGATACTCCAAAATGCAAGGAGGAGTCAGCTTTATTTAGCATATTAGATTTTTTTTAAATTGATTTAAGAAATTTTCAACACGCCTTGCCACATTTCATTCCCGTTTTGCGTTAAGCTCAAGTACTGTCTTAATCCTAGTGAAGTGTCATGTAATGTTGCAAGATATTCAAACGTAGACATATTGTAACATAATATTCTGGCTCCATTTTGCTGGACCATGGTTCACCCCCAGATGGCAGCAGACGCAACATACACCACTGGCTTCATTTAACCAATGGTGTTACACAACCTTCATGCTCTGAGAGCCACATCGCCACACCAGCCCTATGTAGCACCTGTTCTACGTAGGGTTTGTCCTACCGCCAGCGGGACACGTACCTTCCGACTCTAGTTCCAGATCTTGAGGAAGCTGTCCCAGGACCCTGTTGCCACAGCCATGCCATCGTCGGTCACACCCAAGCAGCTCACGCGGTTGTCGTGCCCGGCCAGGACACCTGCAGAGAGGCGGCAAAGATGGCAGCTTAGAATGAGATGATGTTAGCCCGAGACGATTGCTCAATTCTCCACCCATTATAAAAAGTGTAGTGTCAAATATCTCATGTGATAGATGCATGATAATGAACCAGTGTTTAACACAGCCCTCCGATGCAATAAAGACTTTGAAAATATAAAATAACAGTACTAAATAAATACATTAAATTACCAGTGTCACAAATTTGTGTTCACTGAAAGAAACCTGGGGTGTAACATTTAAAATTGGTTACACCATTGTTTCTACAGTGTGGTTGATTAACCCCAAATTTAAAATAATTGCTCGATACCAATATATCACCTGGAATTTTATGAAATCTTTCAAAGAAATGGCTTTTTAAACTTGTGAAAATGTGTCTTTGGCCACATCCAAAAATATATTGTTCTCAACTCGGGTACGGCTTCATACTATATTTCTACTAGAATAGACCCTTTTGTTAGAGTAAACATGCTATGTAATGTGAATTATGGGTTTGTTCGTTATGCCAGTGCACCAGTAAAGACAAAACTAGAGAAGCAACAAGTACATCTGTCAAGGACATGACTTTAGCCGACCATTTTTGTGTGTTTTTTGTCATTTTAATCTCCCCAACTGTTCAGACTAGAGCTATAGAGGTTTATAAATGACCATTCTAGTGCATTATTTATAAAATTACAATGAGGTAATTTAGTAGACGCTTTAATCCAAAGCGACTTACATGGTGCTATTACATGGAGCAGATAGGGGTTAGGCATCTTGCTTACAGGTAGGCCAACCAGTTACACTGATGACTGACACTCCAAATCTATTTAGCTCTCTCACTGAATGACATTGGTCAAATAGACTCGCTGTGTCAATGTATAAAGCAGATAAACAACTGGATGTCTCAAAACTTCCTACAATTATATGAAGACAAAACAGAGGTAATTGTATTTGGCAGAAAACGAGAGATGCTTAGGGTTACGGCTCACTTGGACCCCAGAGCACCAGGTTAAACTTTACTTGACTCATGACTTAACAGTCATGTAAAAGCGGTTATAAAATCTGCCTTTTATCATCAAGAATATAGCCAAACTTCGAGGCTTTATGTCAAAACATTACTTGGAAAAACTAAACATGCCTTTATCTCTAGTTGGATGGACTACTGCAATAGTCTAACAGGGCTCCCCAAAAAGACCATTCAACAGCTACAGCTTATTCAAAATGCAGCTGCTAGAGTTCATCCAAGAACCAGAAGAGCAGACCACATCACCCCTGTTCTTAAGACACTACACTGGATTCCGGTAATATAATTGATTTTAAGGCAATAAATCATTATGCAGAGTGGGACCAAAATATATGTTGGAAATGTGTCATGAATATCTACTGGACAGATCTCTCAGGTCGCTAGGGAGTGGTCTTCTAGTAGTGACTGCTAGAAGTCAGAACCAAACATGGTGAAGCAGCTTTTAATCATTATGCAGCACATCGCTGGAACCACCTCACTGATGATCTTAGAGGTGCCCCAACCCTAGACATTTCTAAAGCTAGACTCAAAACTTTACTGTTTTCAAAAAGGTCTTTAGTTTTTGAGAATTGTACTGCAGTTAGATGCAGGGCCCTGTTGTATGACCTAAACTAAACCACTGCATTGGGCTATTATGGTTTGGATTTACATTTACTGTACATTTGTTGGATTCGATAATAAAACTGAGAAAGAAAGAGACCAAACAAACATCACTTATTTGTTTTGTACTTTTTCACTTGTCCAACAAGGCCAGAGGAAATAAGCCCCAGTTTTTGTTATAAAGGGGATAACTGTCTACACAAGTTAAAGGGTTGTTTTAAAAACATTAATCCAACAATCCCCTAATTACTAGCATGTCCATGGATCTAACAAGTGCGTGTTTGGAGCAGCCTGGTCTAGACTTGGGCCACTTCTGATCCCCAAGAGAACAAGGAGTCGATAGCTGTCAAGTATTCATGGCGCAGTGGGGGTTCTTCCGCTGCTGGAGCAGGTCATGCTGGTGGAGGGGGCATTATGGTAGCACCTCACTGTGTAAGACCCGAAACATCTTATTGCTACATTGGTCTTCCAACAAGAGACTCGCTACCTGTACCATAACAGCTAGAGTCAACCAAGTTCAGGTTGTTTATTCCCAGGCCAGCGTTACTGGGCAGCAGGGAGACTATGGCACACTCTTCCCCACGATAACATCTAATGCAAAGGCCATGCACCTCGTGCAAGCCTTAAAGCAAAGTGATTTATTCATTTTGGACCTTCTCTATCGTAGGATGTTTGATCAAGACAAACATTTCGTTGTCAAATTATCTCATACAAGCGGTCTCGACCAATATTGCAAAAGCAATGCATTAGATTAATACCTTCCTCCGTTGCCTTTTGATGGTAATAAAAATGGGCGGGATGAAGTGGTATTGACAACAAAAACAGCTCACCTGCGCGGTCGGCCTTGAGGGTGTCCCATACGTTGCAATTGAAGTCGTCGTAGCCGGCCAGTAGCAGGCGGCCGCTCTTGGAGAACGCCACCGAGGTGATGCCGCAGATGATGTTGTCATGCGAGTAGACCATCAGCTCCTGGTCGGCGCGCAGGTCAAACAGCCTACAGGTGGCGTCGTCCGAGCCTGTGGCAAAGGCGTTGCCATTGGGGAAGAACTGAGAAAAGAGGGTGCGTTGTTAGCGCGAGTGGGTTTTACCATCAACGACTTCAAAGCTTTTGGTCTGTTGTTCAGATTTTATTTTTATTTTTGAATGCAATACATTTATTTATTTGGTCATAAATTAATATTTCAGTGTTCAAGTGAACTGAACATACAATTAACATTATAGGGACAAAAATCATGTGTTAAAGCGGAACAGAACATTTGTTAAACTTTTTCTGTAGGTAGAATTTGAGAGTTGCATTGAGAACTAGCTAAAAAAGAACAAATGAGTATGATTTAAAAATAAAAACCAAAAATCCACCCCCCTCCCTCTGGAGCCTGTTGGGTCTGTTGTAGCTGTGTATGCGCATTCAGGTGATTGAAAGGCAAGGTAGAATCGCTGGACCAATCAGGGAAAAAGAGGCCCCGATTGGTCAGAATCTAAATCGACTTATATAGAGGCAGGGGCTATCAACCAGAGCAGATATTCTCAGAGCATTTCACTCACTGATCGCTGACGGATGTCTATGGCATTTCTAACAAATTACACTAAATGTATAGCTCCAAAATCCTACCTACAGCACTAGTCCTCAAGCTAGTGTTGTCAAATTAAATTTTAGGCATATTTAATTAACATTTTTAATCCAAAACATAAATATGATATCATTGGATTCTGTAAACTGGAATAACTTGATAATACATATCATTAGAGACAAGTTAGAAGTATGTTTTTCAGAAACACTGGACCTCCGGCTACAGTCCGCATTCTAATGACTTATTTTTTTGCCAACAAACAGCCTGGAGACTTAATATTGAGGTAAGGAAGCTACAGAGCCGTGGGTTTAACAAAAATTATATTCCGCTTTAATGATGGTCCGAGTTATTATGTGCAAGCAGTCAGTAATTAAAATATCACCCGTTTGTAGTGTAGGATCTTTAGTTTTCAATTCATATTTAAACTTAATCAATTATGAAAATGTCCTCTTTAGATAACTATATGAATTAACTAAGTTATGATAATTATAGAGAAGTGTTATAGTGCCACCAGAACCCTGAATAATCTTCCGAGCTTATTTGGAAACCCAGCTGCGTAAGTGCGGGAGGAGCAATCCTTTCCAAACGAGCAGGGAAGACTTTATGGGAGTGCTATGACACGATTGAGGAGTGTCCCTTTAAAAACGCACAGGTAAAAATATACACAATCAACCACTTATATTTTGTATTATTGGCGGTCCACTGTGTGTGTGTGTGCCTTACGCAGATAGCATTGATGTCCGACTCGTGGCCAGTGAAGGTCTGTCGACACATTCCTTCTCTGACGTCCCACAGCTTGGCCGAGGCGTCGCACGCCCCGGACACAAAGAGCCTGGTGTCGGGTGCCAGTGACAGGCTCATGACGTCGCCGGTGTGGCCGGCGAAAGTGGTCGTCTGCTGGCCGGTCTCGATGTCCCATAGAGCACTTGGGGAGAGGGGGAGAGGGACGAAGGCGTTCATTCGATTCAAAGCATCCGCCGTTTTAAAGGCTTTCAAAAAGGGTTTGAGATGATTCTGATTTAAAGTCTGCATGCTTTGAGCTTCACTTGGTCTTGGCACAGCTGAAACATGACGATGTAGAAGTCCTGATCCAAACATATGCATATAGAAATAAGATACATTTGTATTTGCTCAAATTAAATTTAAAAAAAAGGAATAGGGCCTAGACATAAAGCGCAAAAAACTTTTGGAACAAGGACCAACATTCTAAGTAAATGGTTGCCGATGTTCGTGCTATGCTAGACTTTCAGTCTATAATTTGTTCCGTCTATCGAGAGAGAGAACCCAACGAGAATATTGTGTGACAGAATGGCTGCGTTATGGAGGCAACACCCACACTTTCAGTACCAAAACTCACCAGGTGGTGTCTCCAGAACTGGTGACGATCTGGTTGTCATCCAGGAAGCGACAGCAGGACAGGTAACCTGACAGGATTGAAAGACATGGGGTGCTTTAATCCAACCTGAAATATCGTACCACCACCACCACCACCACTACTACTGGCTCTGATACACACTGGACGAGTGCACACCAAAGAGGAACAGGGACGCCCTGTAGTTGTTGGATGGATGAAACGGAATGAAACAGAATTTCACCAACACTTCCCGCCATGTTTTGCCTTTAACTGAATGGCAGCGCTCACATCCCTTCGCTTAACAGAGGGAACTGGATTTAAAATGCTGACACACTTCCTGAATCATGTGACACTCGTCAGATGAATACGTCTTGCCCAAGAGCTCAGTGCTTGTGTCAGAGCTTCTAGCCAGGCTGGGGCTTGTAGCTAGCAGCCGCTTTGTGGGCAGGGACTGGGCAGGCCCCCGCGATTTGTGTTCTAGCTAGCTGGCTAGTCGTGCGTGTGTCGACTTGTGCGCGCGAGATGCGGCGCCCACCAGTGTGTCCGGCTAGCTCGCGGCTGACGCGCACGTTGCCCTCGCGGGTCTTCAGGTTGTAGATGGAGCAGATGTTGTCCAGGCCTCCGCACGCCACGTAGTTACCGGACGGGGCGTAGGCACACGTCATCACCCAGGAGGAGCGCAGTGGAATAGCGTGAACCTTGAGGAGTGAGGAATTAACAGATAGTGTTAGATACAGTAGGTCTCCAAGAAGTGCCCCCCCACCCCCTGAAATGCAGTTTTCTTCACAACAGCCAACATCACGCCACTGTTAGACTATGCTGTCCTTACCTTGTTTGTGGTGTAGCTATCCCAGATAATGAGTTTGCCATCCTGGGAGGCGCTGACCAAAAGCCTGTTGGGGAGAAAAAGAAGCCAGGTAAACGCCCATGTGCAAACAGTTCCTATATGACACTCATACTAGCTATGGCTTTTTAAAAATCAAGAAAATGTAATAATATGAGCCTTATTCTTTCCCTGCTGTAAAATGATGAATTCAAGTACTATTTGGTATAAAATACCAAGTCATACAAAATTATTGTGTACAACTGCTTTGTGTATAGGTCTACAAAACCAAATAAAAAAATGAACACAGAATCATCAGTCATAGAGTCCTAAACTTGGTAAATGGTGGATCAACAATATTATTTATCAACAACATGGGTGAGAATATTGGAGTAGCCAAACTATACCCTTCATGTTTAGCATGGTTGTGAGGCTTTATTACTGAGGAAAATGTGCGCTTGTCAAATAGCAGCGTGAGCTAATGGGCCCTGGGCTCTGGTGGACTTGTGTTTTGCGAGTTGAGAGCTTTCTGGGTGACTCGGGCATGAGTAACCACAGCGACGGGGCCCCAATGCACACAGGAGCGGCAAGGGGGAGTGTATGTGCTGGGACTTGTGGGCTCCCACAGGGGCTCTGCTGGGAGTATGCAAATCTTAACTACCTGGATGGCGGGCACACACACACAGTACAGAGAATAATGGCCAACACAAAGCTGTGGAGAATTCTAAAGCAGTAATCTTGCAAAGACTAAAGAATCATGTCTTAAAAGTATTGGAGCTGAGTGCTGAAAGTGCTGATGATGGTAAACTAGCGTTTGTATATGTGGGACATAAGAGAAGAAGAGATACGGTATTACAGTACACATTTTTCTTGGAAAAACCGTCACACACCACCCTTTTCTACAGGACTAAGACGCTTAGCTGAGATTGCAGTGCATTATCTGACTTTCCAAACACACTGCAATAAAGCCAGAGTGGAATTACTAGGCCGTCTCCTTACTAGATTAGCTCTGCAACTTGACTACATTTACTGATTAGAAAGAAGAAGAAAAAATGTCCATTTTGTTTTATGGTAGGCCACTATATCAACTCTTAATGCTTTTACATCCCCGGCCATGCAGTGCCGCAGATGACTCAACAATTGGAAAAATTGAATTATGGTGTATTAACCGTTTCTGGGCAAAATCTGATCATCCCAAAAGCTGGCCTTGTCAGTCATGACATGGTTAATATGCCTGTCAATTTGCACCGTCGAGTCCCGCAACTTTCCAGCACCTAATTCAGTGCTACCTATGAGGACATGTATCCCTTGAGTCTTGGACGAAACATCCCGCCTTTCCTTTCTAGGCAGCAATTATGTGCTCAAAAAATGAAAAGAAACACCTTACTGGTCAAAAATAAAAGGGAGAGACACATTCATGTGTAATAGTGGATGCGGGGTGAGCAGAAAAGGTGTCAGAACGACTCTTGTTCTCAAGTCTGAGTGGCAGATAGACCGCTAGGTGACAAAGCACTTGGCGAGGTTTGATGTTGGTGCTATAGCGTCCCGGTGGACGGAAGCGCACCTGCGCTAGAGTAATTAGGTTGCCAGTTGCCAAGGTGTGTGTGAACACCTCTTGGGACAGTCCTCTGTGGAAAAAACGAAAAGCAACACTTCTGCCTTGTGTGCCGGGGCCAACAAAGGACGACTCCATTTTGAGTATTTTCTTTACCCACATGCCACACCCCTTCCGCACACAAACACACACTACACATTAGACATAAACACACACTATATGCATCGATGCATGGCCATTGTGCACGTTTACACATGGCGGGGGGGGGGGCAAACAAAACTAGTCTGAGATGCTGGGCAGTTATGAGGGGGGTTCAGAAATACAGTTGGCTGGAGAGAACCAGCCATTGTAACAAAAATAATTACCTTGAGTCAGTGCCCCAGTGCATGGCATAGATTTTAGCCAGATGCCCCCTCAGTGTCCGTCTAGTGCGCATCTGAATTCGCCCGACAGGGTCGATGTTCGCTGTAATCTGAAAAGGTAAAGACAAAACAAACAAATTATAGATTTTAAGTCGAGTCAGGGTAGTCCATGTAATGTTTGAAACTTTCTTTGGTAAGTGACAAAGTACGGAAACAAATATGTGATTGAGCTACAGCCTTTAAATATTTTGCTACGGTCTGTACCATATCAAGATTTAATTCTTAATCGTTGTTAAAATCTGTTGGGGAAAAAAAGGGCATATTTTAAAAAGCACGTTGAGGTTTCTTACCTGAGACAGGGTAGCATCCGCACACGCTTTCCTGGCATCCTGAGAAAACAGAGGCAAAAGTTAAAGCAATATGTCAATGTTCCGCCCGATGCAGAAATTCAAGCCTCTTTGTGTACATTGTGTGCGTGTCCATCACGAGACAGTGATTCTTTTGCCAGGTCTTACAGCTTATGTGGTCGGGGAGGCATGGAAAGGTAGACCTGACCTGTACCCAGACTGTCATTTGTATCAACGTCAGTAGTTTCCCTGTTTTCAATGTATAGTGGAGTGTCTTTAATGCAGCGCTCCTCTGGGTCACCGCTTGCAGTCTCAAAAAAAAAAAACGTATTCATGCTGCCAGTGTGTCTTTTCAGTCCGATATCAATTGTTGTGGCTCATAACAGCAAACTCAAATAGTAAAACTAATGACGGCTGCTTATCTGAAAGCTTGCAAACTGCTTTATTTCAAACAGGACAATATTTGTGAAGAAATAGCAATACGGCATAAAACATGGAGTGGTATTTTCAAAAACATTCCATCAACATCCCTAGAGAGCAACAGGACTGTATTGCAGGTCTATATAGTCTTTCCTTAAAATAAAAAAATTAAAAGATTCTGGAAAATGAAGGAGGAGCAAGCCAGAGTTGAGCAGCCAAATACTTGATACTCAAGTGTCATAAATGTCATGGCTTAATAAAATGATGGCTTCAAGAAAATGTATATGTAAAGTCAATCACATTCAAAACAATTCAGTGTATACAACGTTGTCCAATCCCAGCATTTCCTGCTTCAAGGCCTGTACGCATGTCATCATTGCCTGAAGGCTCAATGTGTGTCCCAAGGTGAGTGACAAGCCTATTTATACTCAGATTTATGTACTTTGCTTATTTTTCTTACCGTCTATTAGTTATTCAATAAATGAACGTATAGTCATTGCCCTTAAATGACCCTTAGCTTTTACTTTCTTTTCAAGCTTGCACATACACACTGAACAGTTACACTGCTGAAATCAGCAAAGGGAAGTGCTCATATGTAACTTACTGATACAAAATCAAACAATAATCAATGCAATAGAGGACACAGCTGTAAATGATTTAATCTTTTATCAGAAGCTGGTGTAGTGAAGTGGTCTCCCCAGGCCCTGACAACAACTGCAGTGAACAGAGAAGATGTGTTTCGACAACAGATTTACTGACGATTTTCCGTCTTGGTGGGGGGGAATGCAGTGTGAATAGTTGTGGAGAGGGGAGGACTTACTCTGATCTGGTTCTTGAGCTGCTCGGCCTCCTGGCGTAGCTGGTCCAGTTCGCTCATTTTCCTCTGCTAGTGGTGTGCTTCGCTCCGCCGCCTAGACACTTGCTGATCTTGGGAGGGAGGGGGAGACAAGAGAGAGACACGGTCAACACACCCGCAAATCCAGACAGTCCCTTTCTTTGCCAAGGGAGAGGGTAAGCTTTTGTTTTCAATGGGTGCGAATTATGGACGGGGTGAAATTTATCGCTGCGGCTACTTCAGCAATTTCCAGCTCAGAATCACACCGTGTCACGGTGAGCCAATCTGTCGAGGCCCGAGCAAAGTCACGGGGAACCGCAGAAGTCCAACAGTTTCTAGAGAACAAGACTTTTCCTTTCCTGCTTGAAATGGTTACCTAGCAACAGGCACTCCGCAGCTAGATTAGGCTTCAGCTCCCAATTTTGAACAATATGTTTTTTTAACGGTTTTCCTAACTCTTCCCAATCAAAAACAAATGCCCTGGGCAAACATCTGGCCCACCCTGAGCCACCGATACCATACCTCAACAGGCAAGGCAATACGTAAAATCCACTCAGAGGCAAAACATACCGGTCCGCCGAGTATCCCAACACGAACCAGAGCCTCAGAGCGCAACTATAGGAGAGGGGTGCTTTTACACTATTCGATCCAAGGCGTTCAGGTGAAGCTTTCAGCGGTGTGGCCTCTACCCTCTCCTCCACCAATGTCATCTCTGTAATCCTGGGACACCGTTGATTCAGCTCCTCCAGCCAAATCCGACTAAGACGAAACCTGCTGATGATCCTAAAAGCAGTGGCCATCCTGCTGACCCCAATCCTCTGGTCAACACCCTTAGCCCTCACCACTTTCACTCTTTAGATGTAGCAGACAAAATGACCAGTCTGACACTAAAGCTGGAGAAAACAGCATGGTAATGAGTGAGATCTGGCTAGCTAGAACGCTAATGTACACAGTTGGAATATTCCAACTGGTTTGGTGCACGGTACAAATAAAGCAATTACATCCAGATTGATGTTTTAGAAAAAGTTTTCCATTGCAACAGTACATTCTCTGTACTTTCAGGTTTATCGGTGGACACAATCTGATACAGTAGTTAACAAATTTCACTTAAGTAAATTAGCATCACAGATTTTACTTTATTTCCTCTCATCCATTACGCAAAATGCCACAATCTTGCTAGTCTGTGATATAGACTTACTTGACATTTACAAACAATAAGCGCTTACCTCTGGCTTACAATATGGCTCCTCTGTCTTGCGGCACTTTAAGACCCTCAGAATGAAGACTGTATCCTTCAGGCACCTGACACCTCAGCAACTACCTGCCACCTGATTGGCCAGTGGCGCTAAATGGGTCTGCGTTTAAGCAATGCGACTTAACCCCATAATCTTGTTGATAAAAATGTCTCACGGTAATATTGCAGGGCTAATTCTCAGCGTCTCAGTATTGAGCCCTCTGTCAATGTTGGTTTATCTGACCCTCTGTTGGCCTTTTCAATAAAAGCTGTGTAGGCAGGTAGCCGTTTCCTAAACATTAAAACATACCTTTCACCTGGTACAATTGTCTACTTCTAAAGGTTTTCTAGGCCTTGGCCACAGATAACCTGTATTGATAACTTAGAGATTTAAGATTAGTGTTAACATAAAATTACATTTACTTGTAGTAAGTGACAATCATTGTTTGTTTCTTTCTGTAGCTGTTCAAAATCTGCTTGATAAGATTGCTTTATAAAGATCTTTAATTTTTCCAATGTGCTTTGCTGCAACCCCCCCCCGCAAGTCTTGCATTAGTTTGAACTCATTTGGTCATATCCAACTGTGGCCTTTGTGCTCTCGCAGGTGCCTTGGAAAATGGTATCACCTTTGAAATTACAAACTTCCTGGCTTGGGTCATAATGTGATCTAATGATAATTAAAACAGACTGGTTTTGCCATTTAATATGAGAAATACATGTCAGGATTTTTTTTTTTTTTTAGCGTGTGCGCAAGGTTTCTATTTGAAGAGAGGGATAGCTTCCCCCACCCTTGTTCCATTGGTGGGAGTGCTCAAACCACTGGCAGCCCCACAGATAGAGCACCGCAACACTGCTGCCTTCTCTCTCTCGCCTGGCTATTTTTAGAGAGGTGGTGGGGGGAGGAGGAGGAAGAGGCGCAGGAGAAGGAGGGAAGCAGACTTCACATTTTCCAGCCGGGCCTATCGGCTTAGACATCTCCAGCACAATGCAGTGACAAGGAGAGCAGAGAGGGGGGGGGGGTGAAATTTGAATCCAGAGAGACACGCGCATCCAAAAAGACATTTCCTTTTCCTATAAGGCAGTGGGTATGCATCATTAACTGTCAAACACTGTACAGGCTTCAAAACATAGGAGGAGCCACTCTGAACGACTGTCAAGCAGAGCCATTTGTTTTTTTTGTTTGTTTAAATAATCGCCACGGTCCAGTTTGGTTGAGAAATGTGACAAGGCGGCGGTCGACTCACTACGGCTCTGCATCGGAGGGCTTTTTATTAGAGACACTGGAAGTCCAATTTTAGGCCTATGACAACGCGAGCGGGACTTTAGAGTTTGAAGGAGTCACGCAGTGGTGGGCGGGGCCTCATCCGCATGCCAGAAACAAGGCCGGCAATGCAGTGGAGGGCGGGAGGCGTCGAGCAGGAGCGAGAGGGACACAGCGGAGGGAGGCGAGCTGGAGGACAGAGCCAGATTAGCCTAATGAGAGTGAACAAGCAGAGGACAATTGGGAGAGGAGCGGCTAATTAACCCCTTTGGTGAAGGGGAAGCAGGGTGTGGTTTAAGCTTCTCGGCATTAGAGACAAAGCGGTATGCGCGCACACCTACTCTCCTTCCTCGGGATATCTCAAGAGAATGATGGTGAGAGAACTATGAGGCGCGCGCCTAGCCTTATCAACGCTACCAAAATGTGACTTCATGTGCCCTCAAAAGTATGTGCTGGATTTACAGTATCATGGTCTGAATGGTGGGCTAGGAAGGGTGGTCTTAATAATTCAAGCATTACTACTTGAATACCAGCTGCCCCGCCCCTGCATGCAGCCTGTCTGAGTGCATTGCATTGCAGTACGTACCCTGAGCCCAGGAAGTGCCATCTAGTCTTGTGGGCATTTCAGAGGCCCTTGAAAGCAGGGAGGCAGGGAGGCTTTGTTGAAGATGTATGGAGCAATGCATGTATGGGGCCAGTACCCTGGCCATGGGTGGCCTGCATCACCACAGAGCCAACGGACACACCGAAGAGCTACGGCCTTCATTGGCAGGTGCGTGTTGCTGCTGTTGGAGGCACACGGGGCCCAAATGATGACACTTTCACTGCGATTAGGCCTGCTGGCATGTGTTGGTACAATCGACACGGTCCTGGTTCGGTCTATATTTTTCCAGCTAACCTACTCGATTCAGTAGGTTTCCAGGCCTGCGTTTATTGAATGCAATGAATGCAGACATCTCACAGACACTGGCCATAAATTAACCGCTCATTAGTGGCATGTGTGCTACCGGCAAATACAGTTGAAGGGCACTGAAGCGGACCACAAACTCTACTGAAACCCGCCAACATAAGTCATAGGTCAGCCTTTTTCCAGGGAACAGCTTTAGACACTTTACATTTCATTTGACTATGACAGTCAAAAACCATAGACGGTGGCACTTGAAAGCCAGGACAATATGACAGACTGCAGGGGGTTAATGGGTAGCTCAGGGCCTGCCTGGGGTGTGGCTGCACTTACAGGCCTCCGTGTAGCAGTGGGCTTTCAGAACACCACTCAGCTTTTGCCCTCCCCATCAATCCCTCTATCCAGTGTCCAAGACTCTGCAATATTTAAGAGCATTCAGAGAGCTCCTCCTCGCCATCATCATCCCTTCAGTCACCAGACCCAATTAGAAAATTGAGAAGTCAAGAAGAAGCCCCCCCCACCCCACCCCGTCTTACCACGATTAATGGAACAAGTGTTACAAAATCGAAACTGTATGAATGACGTACAGAGGGTACTGTATGAAACACTTAAAATTACGGAGTCATTCAATATACAGTATAACCAAAGCACAAGTACAGAAATCAGATCAAATGTCAAGTGAGAGATTAAAGAAGGGCCACTGACAGGGTCCGAAATTAACTTTTTGACTCACCGGCCAAGGTGGCCGGTAGATGAAAAAATCCACCGGCCAAGCATATTT
>JAODLI010000022.1:64025-82427 GCA_027575585.1 Percopsis omiscomaycus
CCCCCCCCCCCCCCCCCCCCCCCCCCCCCCCCCCCCCCCCCCCCCCCCCCCCCCCCCCCCCCCCCCCCCCTGTCCTAGTTCCTTCTTAATGCCCAAAATGGAGTCCCAATAAAGAGAGGCATCAAAGCTACTGAATTAATGTTGAAGAGAAAAAGTGTCGAGAGTGTGTAACAGTGACACTCCTTCTTTCCTGTCAGTTGAATGCTTGTGGTAACGCGGTAACAGGTTGTTTCCTCACAGCCATAAATTGAAGCTGGTAAAATGAATGACGTTTTAACTTCAGGTTAAAAAGATTAAAACGAATAAGACAAGAAAATGCTTCCAATCTCAATCAAAAGATTGAAGCCTTGAAATATTCAAAATTTACATTTTGCCTAGAAATATTAAAATGGAAAGCCTACAGACGTAAATCTTCTTTATGTTGGATTTTCCTTTGGATGCTCTTGTTAGAGACACAAGGGTGAAGCAATTGATTGATTGCCGTTGGGAAGGATCAGAGCTAATGCAAGCTAATGTGAAGCCTGTATACACATGCACAAAGCTCAAACATGGATGTGTCAGATAATGAGCAGTTATGAAACCAACAGGTTGAAGTCACACAAACATACAAGTCATACAAGCCACAACTGTGGCAGTTTGAGCAGTTGGGTGACTTTATCACATACATAATCATGTCTGAATATTTTACATTTGGAAATGGAAATTGAAAAGTTTGCAGAATATTCCACTAGACACATTATAATAGGCATGTTTGGAAATGGGAGAAATTTAAATGTACACCATTGCTTTATTATGGCGCCCCCCAGAGTTCTAGCTCCAGCTCACTGTAGATGTAAAACCTCTACAAAGGTGTTGTAGGCTGTGGGAGGAGGTGTAGAGAGCAGTGTGAGACAGTAGGTGGAGGACTAGTTTTGTTTACACTGTAAACAAACATGGATCATATCTTATAATTGGGTATAAATAGGGTAAAAACAAGTCTACAATCATTGGAATCAAACTGTCTTTATGCTGTTGTAGAATCAAAGCTTTAATTTAACACAAGGATGTTGACATATTTATAACAAGGAAGTTTTATGGTAGCAAGGGGCTCCTTCAGTCGGTGCCAGTGTGTATGTTCATGGTCTTGGGCCTCTCCCGGGTCTTGGTTAAGAGGGCCTTAGTCCCTGTGGCCAGGTACTGTACATATGCTCATCTTAAGTTCAACACGAGCCTTGGTTGGCTTATATGAATGGGTGTTATGCTTAAGTGTCTGTGATGACAAACCTGTACCCTTATCTCCGGACTTTCTTCGACTCCCAGTTGTAGATTCACGTTTCTGTATTTTGGTCTTTTGGTGGGATGCACTTGGAGATCTGACTTCATGTGTTGAGACAGTAGTGGATGGAGAAGGGGCTTCATTGTAAAGAATCACAAACTCCTTCAGACTGGCCAATGGAAGGACCGGTCGTCTGCAGCAACATTTTTTGAAGATCTCTAGAGTTAAATCTAGAGTAGAGATGAGAAGGGTATGGATGTCACACCAGGCTATTTTTGACCAAAATGGTGTTAAACAGATGCAAAATATCCCACAAATAATAAGGGGAACCTAATTGTACTTTTAACTGTACTTTACTATTTTAAAAAAAGTAATGTCGATGTATATTATTTTATTTTACATCTTTAATAAATTATTATTTTGTTTAACCATATTCATATTCATATCAATTTAGATTATATTAATTTTACATTGATTTATATTGATTCTAAACATGTACTATACAAAAACAAGTCAAATACTTGTTTTGGTTTAGTAGAGTCACTAGAGTGAAATGAAAAGTACACTTTTGTGTCCGGAACTGCCGAGGGGTTGAAACCAGTGTTACAAAAACATTGGACAGGTAGTGGTGTGATTTAGTGAGATTGCTACTTGTTGTTTTTGGTTTTGGTTTGAAACTTGGAGAGTGCATACCCCTCCCGCACCTGAGTGTCTGGTACTCTGCTCCCCCACTTCAACATTCATAGGCTCACACTTATGTCAGTGATGTTCTCACCCAAAGCCTCATAAACAGTAAGGGGCACCACCTCCTTCAGGACCTTGCAGTTGGTGTGCAGAGCTGGATTACAGTTCATCTCCAACAGCCACACCTATAGTTGAATGGAGTTGAATCAACGGTAATGAGGGCAAATGGAGACACAAGCCATTCATTAATCGCACGGTCTGTGACTTTTTCACCCACCTTGAATTTCTCATCGATCAGAAAATCACAGCCAATCAGGTCAAAGTAGCCCAGCTTGCGGTCCAACTTAGATTTGACAGCATAAAAACACTGGGTCATAATCTGCTGCATGCGTTTCTGGTGACAGGCAGATAGAGAGACAAATGAACCAAACAGATCTCAGGGTTAGGAGCACTGAGATAACTTGTAGCCTATAGCAGTCTTAAAGGTACATTTCCCCATTGCATTACCACGCCCCCAGAACCCAAATTCTCTGCCTTACACACAATATTTATCCATTAAAATTCTGAAAACAAATATTAGTGTATGGATTACTCACCCATCATGAAGTGCCTTTATAAAAGGCATCCACTAATACACATGTTATGTCATGTTATAGCAATAAACGATGTACCCTCTGATAAGAATGAGATCATCTGAATCTTTCTAAAGTCACAATTAACTTATACAAAAACACTCATTATAAATGTAATTAGTCCCAGAGGGCTTAAGCACAATACAAAGCACTCACTGTAAAGGCTCCCATCACCCAGTCCCTGGGCAGATCCTTGGCGATACTGAATTGCTCGTTGACGTAGGTGTTGAAGCTCTCCATGGACCACACAGTATCATCCTTCACTTGGCTGTACAGAGGGTTCCTCTTCTGAATATACTGGAAACGACCAGCAGGGGGAGCAAAAGACACGTGAAAAGTCAGTGTTCCATATGGTAATAGGGCATGGCCATGCAGGCTGCTAATGTATACTCAAAGAAGTGCGTTTGGCCTTGATCCAGTTGAGTTTGTCTCTGGGGCAAATGCTGTGCTTTACTTTGATTTCGAAATATACAGGAATACCTCACACAAAAACAATAATTAGTGTATGAATAACTCCTCACCTGTTGCAGAAAAAAGGTGCTACTCCTATCCCTTCACTAGTACGTATAGATATGTTGGCCATTTGCGTTAACTTAGTCTTGTGCTGATTTCACCAGAGTTTGTATTCCATCACAGAGAATGTACTGTAGCTAAAGAAATATATTTTAACATTACACAGCTACATTTTCTGTAAAGGTTATGCATTCCAGGGGTGAGTAATTTATACACTTACTATTGTTTTTGGGGAAAATATTCCTTTAAGCCCTACGGCAGTTCAGTAAATATTTATGAACAGGAAATATTGGACCGCTAGCTCTAAAATTCATTTATGAGGTCATGCCAAACAAATATTGAGATTATCCTCATTGACAAATTGCATTTGCAGACAGAATGTTTGTCTTTTAAAGGGACACTCCCAAATATCTGCCCACTTTTTTATGTTTGAAACACATGTTTTTGTAATGCTGTAATGCAGGTTTTTTGTAATACTGGTTTCAACCACGAGGCTAATTCCAGACACAAATATCAAGCAGTGGTATCGTCCAGGTTTCAAGTATCATATCCACTATTTTAGTGACATTCCCCAGTGTACTGATGTGTTATAGAAAAACATACCTGATTGGTCAGATGTGTTGAGAGGTTGTCAGATCTGGTGTCATAATTCTCACAGCTCAATCGCAAATAGCCATGTCGAAAGAAGACCATGAATGGCTCAGTGCAGGCAATAAGAAGATATGAACGCACATCAAACTTTCTTCCCGTCAAGAGCAACGGTTTTTGGATATACCTTAGGATGAATGGGGGTGTTTTTACTCAGAAAATAAAAAACAAAATGGCAAAATGCAATGTGAAAAATGTTTCAGTGGTGTTTTCCAGTCAATTTGTACCATGAAACTGAAGAAAGTCAATATCAATAAATACGATCCCTAAATATTATCATGAAGAAATAAGTTTAGCTGAATAAAACACAAATGTATTAAGTTACATGGCGAGTAACCAGTTCTTAGTTGAATAAATTGAAGAATTAAGTTTTTCTAGTTTATCATAAATGTCGTTGCACATTGGACATGTATTTACACTTTACACTAAATATGTTCCCATTTCGCCTTAAAACTGCGAATGGAAAGGATTTTATGAATGAGCAGTAGGCTAAATCCTTAGTTTTATACTCCAATCAGCAAATAACAGCAAATGTATTTGATGTTAATATTATTCACATAAGAATATGTTAATATTCTTATGAAGAATTTACGTTTACTATATGAGCGCTTCACTTAATATGGGTGAAACATACACTTCAATGGCAAGAATTACATGTCCCCCCTTGTTATCATGGCACCTTTACGGGTAAGGTATGAGGAATGTCCTTCATCGTCCTTGATGGCTTGGGTGGCTCCACAGAATTAACCTGGATTCTTGCTCATTTTTAATGCTCTATTTGTTATGCACAAATGCATCAAGAAGACCTTTGTTCGCTCACCGTTGCACAATGTGTGCCTGAGGTCGCCGCGATGTCTTCATGTCTTCCTGGTCTTTAAGCTTCTGTTTGAGGATAGCTATGTCCTCCTGGGTCTTCAGGATGAAGATCCCTCTCCCCTGGTTCAGTCCCGTGGGCTTACAGATCCACATGCGATCCGTACTACTTGGACCTAGCAAGCAGACAGAAGAAGGCAGGCTCAGGTGTACAAATTAAAATACAGTATGTGTCCTGTTTTGCCCACTCTGAGGTAGGTCAAATCCACAGACTTATTCAGATATCAGAGATCTGGTAATTCAGAGATTTAAAACAGGTGGCTGTTTTGTTGGTTTTTTAGTTGACTTTGTGATGACCTTAACCATAGCCTCAGAAACATTTCACAACGCACTGCATTATATTAGTAGAAAATTGTCTGCTATTCTTTGTTCTTAAATAATCCTGTTTATTTCATTTCAAAGGTATTGCAGCGCTATTGCAACGTAGGCCTCAAGAGCCTGTTGTAAACCATTTCATAGCATTTGTGTCTCAGCCCTGCCCTCTGCTGATCGGTCTCTATGGCAACAACATGTTCCCTTGGTGATTTTTATAATGGCTTTATGGGAGGGGAAGAAAGCAATTTTCCAACGTAAAAAACACTTACTAAGCAATCAGTAACGTATCTTTTGTTCTGTTAACAATAGCAGAAACATGCCATTATTTTTCTTCTCATTGTCAATGACACCTCCATGACAGAACAAGTCCCCCCCGCCTCACATTAAAAAAAACAGACAACAAAGAAACTAGTTTAACCAGTGTGTTAGCATCAACAAGCTAGTGTGCAGGTAGAGGTGAATGTATAACCTTCCTTTTACCTTCCTCTTGAGCAAAGAAAGCGTCCCTCTCTTTCTGTATGTCCATCCGGAATGTGTGAGGAATAAACTCCTCCAATTCCAGCCTCCTAGTGAGAACAGTAGAATAAAGAACAGTAGAATAGAGAAGGAACATGTTAATACATGTAAAATACATGTGTATCTGGTCTGTTGACATCATAAATGCTTCTTCACTGTCTACCAGAAAGTATAATGAAAATAATTTTAGTGGTAAGGTTAGAAAAGACTTATTAAATGTACAATACTTCTTTGTGTTATAGCGCCCGCAAAATGTTCTACCTAGCTCAGTTTATATTATGAATATGTGCACAAAAATGCATTTAGGAGTAGAGAAGATGTGAACCTCTGAGCTCTATAAACGGGGAGGGGTGCGAGCCAAAAAGCACTCTGGTCTGGGAGGGGCATGTGCTCTCTAATCAAAGAGTCAAAAGGTGTCACTTTAAACTAATTTAAAATCATGAAATTATGATGTGAAATTAGCTGTTTCTTGTGTTTTTGGGGTTTTATAGAAGAGGGCAGCTAAAATGTCTGTTTAATCAGGTGTAATTTAATTCCTGCATCTGTATCTGTATTTCAATTTTCAATAAAAAATAGCCTCCAGCGTGAACAGAAAAGTAGGCCAGACCACTGAAACCAAAGGTGAGGGCTTTTCTTTACTCTCTTCCTTTCTTTCTTTCTGTTTGTCTTTAAATTTCACACACACCTTTACATGTACAGTACACTGTATAGCTGGCAATCAGAGCGATAATGAGTGCAACAGTAGAATAAGATTGAATTCATCATCAGCACTTTGCAATTACAGTACACAGTGCACAAAACAAAAAATTATATTCAACTTCTATCACCTCAATCTTTGACCATGGTTGACTTTGTTATGTGCACGCTCATACTCTTGAAGACTGCAGAGGAGGCCAATCTTAGTGGTCAGCACATTGTTGTTTGGTATTTGGTACACCAACTGTTGTCCTGAACACACATATGGACACACATAGACCATATGTTAACATAGACGCCTAGTTTATAGCTAAGAAAGCATACTCACTGAGATAGCTTCTGAATCATGAAATGCAACCATTTTAGTACAATATTTGTATTTTTGACAAAGCTGTCCATTGCGTGATTATATTTATACTATACAGTAAGGTGTAGTATATGAAACAGTAAAGAGTTTGGTTTTAAGTGCATGTCTATTGTAACAGCATAATGATACTGACCTTCTCTGAAGTTGTAGTAATTTGCTGGCAACTTGGTCTCACACCACTTCAGCTTAAAATCCGTCCTGTGGCTATCATAAATCCGCTCCCATCCTTTGCTGTGACAATAACTGCTCACTCTAGTCTCAAAGAAAATGCATCAATTAAAAAAAATTTTTACCACTAAATATTAGCAAACACAGAAACCACACAATTAACTAGTAGCAATGCTAAATTTAAACAAACAAAGATCTTCTTATAAAATTATTAGTTATTTATTATATTATTTTTATCTACCTACATTTTTTCTCCATTTCTTCCGCCGAAGAAATAGAAGCGCCTCTTTCTCTTCATTGATTTTTCCTTTTCTTTCCTTTCCTCAAACACACCTGTCTGTCCATCTTGGCTTCCAGTGCCATGTTCAGCATTTGTCCTCTCCTCAAGAGACCTCTCCTTTTCTTCTTCTTTCAAAGAGGCCTCGCTCATCCTCCCTCTGAGCTATTCAGCTCTGTTTTGTCTTAAGGCCAGCGGTGCTTAAGAGGCGGACCTCTATTAGTGTACTGTCACCCTGCAGTGAGGATAGAACAGCAGTGAAGTTGGCCAGAATGTACTCGAGATTCACTGACATGTATAGAGAAGCGCAGTCAAGATTATATATGGGGCTGCTTTTGTTTTAAAGGTCAACTGTGTAAAATGTAGACTGTTCTACTAACATGTAATGAACACAATGTGCATGCAGAGTTTATTGAAATATGTCTTTTTGTAATATGTCCTCAATGTTAAGTCTTGTAGGCCTTAGCTAAATGGAAAAATAATTTGCTGTATGTTTCCACTAGGAGTCGCTCACTCTGCAGAAACTACCAGCTTCATACAGCAGTTAGAGTATGCGGTATATACGCATAAAGTAGGCATAGGAAGAAAAACGTTGTCACTGCATCAACAGTGATTCTGTGCAGTGGTTGGTCTCTAACGTTATCTGGCTTCAACAAATCAATATTCATTTTCCCCACTGTGGGCATGCAAAAGTTGGGAAAACAATGACAGCAGTGGCGGAATATTTCATCCCAACTACTTTGAAAAACAGGATATGTTACGTGTAGAAACAGCTATAAGACTTAACAATGATTAGTTAGAGAAATTTCCAGTGTAATAAATAAGTTATCTATCAATCTATCCTTTATGCTTGATGATGTTATTACATTTCATGACCATTTCACCTTGTAAAATTGTAGTATTTAGTCTAGCAAACTAGTAGTTGCTAGAAGCAATTTTACACAGTGGTCCATTTTTCATATCATTTCTTTGGGCAATGCGAATTTAATTACAATTACATTTAGTAGACGCTTTTATCCAAAGTGACTTACAATCACAAGGTGCTATTACATGGAGCAAATAGGGGTTAGGCCACAGGTAGAACCCACGCTCAAACCCACAACCTTCTGTCTGGGAGTCCAACACCTAGACCACTAGACTATCCTGACAATATTTTAACTCTAAAATAGACGCTATGCTAAAAACGAAGAGAAGTTACTACAGAATGGGAAGAGTGCAAAATAACTTGAACTGTAGAAAAGAGCTCTAGACAAGACTAGGACTCTGACCTTTATTTGTTGCCTTGCCTCAGTACTCCAAGCCAAAATCCTTAGAATACTGTACTCCTCATTCTATTCCTTCTCCACCGTGTGCAGTCAACCTTGTAGTCTGCTTAGAGGGTCTACATAAACAACAAACCCACAGGCGGTAAAAACGAATTGAAAAAGGTCACTCATATAGTCAGACTCTACCTCTCTCACATTACAAGCAAGCGGTCAAAGCACACAGACCCATGAGAGCATTGTAAACAATTGCTGGTTGCCCAGGGAATGGGCCCCTTAGCAACAGTTTTCTTTCCTTGTATATTTTTAAATATCTTGTACATTCAACATCTGAACTTCGGAAAAATTGACACATGTCAATTTGTTTTAAACAAAATATGTAATCTGAACACTTCGATATAACCTTTAGTAAATTAGAGTGAATAATTGTCTACTAATTTGTAAAACCATAACACTCATATCAGCAACTCCAAGAATGTTACAGTTACTTTTCCCACTGTATAAAAACTGTTAAAAGGTCAGAATACATTCTCCTCTGAGAATGTCACTTAAAGAGAATAATGAACTGATGTCAGTAATAAACATCAGTGACCTTGATTACACAATTGCACGTCTATACATATCGCATTACTGGATTCGAGTGAGCTACACCAAATCTTATTGTTTTTGAGTTTGAGGGTAAATATGGAATTTATTAAGAGGTGAGATGGGGTATCTATTCAATGTATCTAATGCTACATTGAATCTTTCCACAATACAAGACATATTACTCAACAATATGTAGCCTTCATGTACAATAGCTCTATCTTTAGGATCATTTAATATTAATTGCCTTTAAGTCACTGGGCTGTGAACACGTAACACGAGAACAGGGTGTCAATCAAAAGGATTTACCAGAGTTTTCCAGTATAGTATAGTTGACGAAAGGTGTACCTCTCTCTGACATGTGACTGACAGGCATTGCATTGTGTGACATACAGTATACAATTATACTGTATACAATAAAATACAGCGTAGGTGAAATATCATTCTAGAATGTATATCCTGCATTGTTGCAATAGCAATCCATCCCATCAACATACCAGTATCCATTTTACAGGCTTTTTGTATCTTAATGTTGCCCCTTATCTCCTTAGCCAAATGTCGAGGTGACCTTTACTTATTTTCTTTTCAAATAACAATATTAAATCAAGTTTTTATTTCAAAACAAGATAAATGTTTAAATTGAACTAAAGCTTAATGTAAACAGAGGCGGGAATACAGTGTGAAACGTACAAGTGGGGGGGAAACAGAGGAGTTGCCAAATCCAATGACGACTATGCAGTTGAGCAACGTAGCGTTGGTCTCCACATATGGGAAAAACCACTAATCACTCCCTGTCTGTGTGATTTGACTGTGCAGCACCCACCCATTGCCCAGACACAGTTGGCAATTACTCCTAATCTCCCCTCTACCTACCAGCAGCCTGATAATTGACAGGGAGGGGTGCGTTTGAGACCCAAGTATCCATGCAACTATACAATTACACATAGTCAAATCATGAGGGACCCAAGGTGTCGTTTCCATACACAGACATCTACCTGAATGGCAACCCAGTAAATAGTTACAGCCTACACAGCCCGTTCACACATTTACAAGACACGTAGCGCATGCTATTGTAAATGGTCACATACATGCACCAACCATAAAGTCTTCCTTCGCTGGATGTGTGAGTACCGCAGGTTTACCATTTTCCTGTTTCAGACGTGCTTTGTTGAGCCGGTGTCGGCCACGCCTTGATAAAGGTTGACAAAGAGAGCAGGTTTGTTTTACAGTCCTGTTGATCGCTTGGTTCGCCATCTGCCAAGAGTGTGTGAGCATGTGTGTGTGTTTCTGTGTGAGAGAGCGAGAGGGGGGAGAGAATGAGAAAGAGGAAGAGAGATAATAAATAAGATAATTAAAAAAAGCCAGTTCTGTATGTATCTGTATGTCTGTAAATAAAATATACAATTTGATGCTTGTGAATGCATTTTTACTATTGTATTTTTTGGGGTTATTATGTGTCTGTGTGTGTGCTTCTGTTCATCTATGGGTTTAGCTCTGTCAAAACACAAGATAGTGATAGTGCGAGGTGTGCATCTTTGACACGCCCATTCCCTACGTTATCGCAACTGCCACATGCACCAGGAAGTACAGTAGTAGGGGTTCTGCCTACAGCAATGGTGTCCATACCCAACCAATTATTTGGACGGGATTCTCATTGTCAAGATGTTATACTGCAAGGAATGGAGTTAAGTTACGACGTATAGAAAGGCTTTTCTTGCCCACCCTTCTTCATTTCCTTACAGAATTACATCAGTGTTAGAATGGGCTCTCGAGGGTAAGGGGGGGGGGGGGTAGGTCTGTGAGCTATATTATCTACCACAATGGTGACATCGATGAGACCGATACACAATGAAATCCTGACAATATCTGTGAAACTGCAAAAGGAGGAAGAGAAATTCACCTCCAATAAATATCATACATTTATCAAATACAAATTCCTTTAAATTTAAGAACTACTTCCTAGTTCCAGCAAAGTTGTACAGTACAGCCTGGATTCAAAATGAAAGCATGTGATTGGACAAAGCTCACGCACACATGCACGTCAACATGCCCTCCCCTTTACTACCGCTCTGTCTCCGAGCGGCAAAACTTACTCTACGGCTCAGATGTACAATATATGATCAATGTTATTCTTATAGGTTATCCTTTAATTACCTTTTGTTCTTAGTTTTGTCTATATCTGTTATACATATTGTAATGGAAAGGGTTTCTATTGTTGCATCTGTGTGTCTGCATTGTGATTGTAGGCTTGTAGGCCTTCTTTTTTGTTATGTGTCTTAGCATCTGTTCATCATTTATTTCCAAACTGTTATATATATCTATTTTATGCCTCAACTTCACAGACACACTTACGTGTGCATTAGTAATAATAGTTTTGTTTTTATTTACTAAAGACATGAATGACTACTGTGAGTTTTTGAAAAGGACATTATCAAGGTTTTTGAAGGCTTAAACAGTTGCCCATTGAACTGCATTATAAAGCACTATGAGGCATTGTGTACTACGTTTGTCAATGCTAAAGGTATCAGGTCGTGCTACGCACTACTATTTGAATTAGGTCTGGGTCAGAAAAAAGTAAAGCTATTCTTTAATACTTAGGACAAAAAGGTGATCTTCATTTATATTTTATACTGTACTAATATTACTTAATCCTCAAAACTCCCCCTGTCTAATCACTTTCTCTGTATACCTGTATACCACATACTGTAAATGCTAGATGATAATGTGTCCAACCAAACAGTAAGACGGTAGGCTATTTCATGTAAGGACAGCTATCAATTTGATAACCCTATTGTCCTCTATTCCCTACTAAAACCTATACCACAAGGGAAACTTACTGCCTTTACCCTGTGGTATTATAGTATTATGTAAGACTTTTATTATTGTATGAAAGTGGTAATCTAATGATAGCCCTGCCTTCCGGGGTGGCACATGAACATTACTAAATAATGTAACATAGGCTACAGCAACTATAACTGTAACTTTGATATTAGTTATCAATTTATTCCCCAACCTTACATTTAAACAAACTTAACCTAGCTTAACCTCTGCTAATTTAACCTCTTTTCCACACCTGGCTCCCTGTCAAAGGAGTTCCCTCCCTTAATGATTGGGCGATATCTCAAGCCATGTCAGAACAGTCATTTTAGGCCTGCCCTCATGCTGCCGTTCCATTTCAGTGGCAAAGTGAGGTGAAAGCCTCCTCCTCCATAATCAACAGTAGGTTAGGAATCTGGTCCGACGACACTGAGCATGCACAGACCAGTGCAGGAATCCTCAACAAGTCAGTCTGGAATGTGCTCGAGTGGTGTGATGTCACATGTCACACGTTCAAGATGGCTGCTTACCTATTGTTTGTAGCACACTCACACAATGACTCAGCATTATATTTAATGCATGTCTTTCATTGTCTGACTTTTGACCAGGGTGACAGTTGTCAGATTAATGATTAAATTAAAGTTCTTTGCAATGACTGAAAATAATTATAGTATTATTATTATACATTCATAATTACACAAACTGTCCTGAAAAAAAAAACAGTTTACTTGGCTTTTCAAGGTAGTTAAATTGAATAATATATTTATGAAAATTCTGAATTGTGGTTTGAATGGTAGGCTATGCAATTTCTAGGAGACACCCTAGTTCTCTGCTCTGGCTGAATGTGAATGAAGGCGGCCCTTCTCTGCTTGGGAAATCAATGAGGCCTGGAGCCTGTTATGATGAACTGCCAAATGGTTTCTGTGTTTGTGTTCCTCCTGATAAAATCAGAGCTGCATTCAACCAGTCACCTAAACCCGTGAGCTAACAAACGTTGTTTAACAGCAGTAAGCTAGCAACTGGATGTGTGTTTGAGAGAAAAAGAAAGGTGTTCAAACGTGTTTTTATTATTATTTAAATAAAAAGCTACATAAGTAAAGTCTTATCTCCTAGAAAACAGAAATCATCTAAGCATGGCCAGAATATGCAGGTCTACATGTACAGTGGACCTAAGATACAATGAAATAGACGTTGGGTTTGTCTACAGTACTTATCAGCCATGTTGGCTCGGCTACTTTGTGCTGCCATAGTGGGACACAATAAAGGCTTCGCTGATGGGGGGGGACCTCATGGTTAAATTGGGGCATTTAAAAGGGAGCTCTGTTCAGCTGTAACCTGATCTACACCTGACTGAGGCCTGACATTCCGGTCTGGTAAAGGGAAGAGCTCCCTAGGACACAATGACCAGAGAAACTGCTATGGAGGAAAAGGTCAACGATGAAAACAGGGACAAAACTTTTTTACGTATTCCAAAAAGAGGAAGAGGAAGTATATACAGAAAATGGCCAAAAGAGACTTCTTTTTTTTTCTTGATTTTATTTTATTTCAAATTTTCATTTCAAATAACATTATTGGTATAAGACATAGATATGATAAGACCTGAGAAACATTTCCTACTGTAAAAGGTGTTGGGCCAAGTTCTCAAATGTATTCACTTTAATAAGTCAGAATAGAAACATACAGTACATACTCAATTCTTGCAACATTATAAACATAATACAATCTAATTATTGATAAGCATTAAATATAAACACACATTTAGTAGGCTACATAGAAAACAAAATGAAAATCTTTGCAAGATTCACTAAAAGAAATTAGTAATGTAGTTCGCCATGCATTATCCCATGACAGCTGCTTAATTGAGAAACTCTGGCACAAGTCACATGGAAGAAACCCCACAAATACAATCTTCCAGTGCAAGGTTCATAGTTCCATAGTCATTATGGCCACCATCATTTCCACCCCATCTGTCGCTCCTATAAATATGTACCTTATACTGGTCTGCTCTTCGTTACCGCACTATAGATGCTACTCCACGTGAGATTCAGAAAGGGAAATTAGAGAGAGCAGAAGGTAATGCCATTTAATGGACGGCATTACCAGACAGTATTAGACACAGATAATTACATCTAACCATGTCTGGTAAGACGCCAATCAACAGGCTGGAAGGATGACCTCTGAACTTTCACCTGTACACAAAGGCGGAAAAGAGCTGAAAGAAATAGCGTGAGATACAAGCAGAAACAGGATGGAGTAAGTACTCTTTCTCATTGTATTCTATATATTGAATTCATGTTTCCTATGGAGAGAGCTGACATTGTTGAATAAATAGGCCATGGTAAAAATCAAAGTCAGATTGGCTAGTGAGCCTTCACCTTTCTACTTCATTACATTAAAAAAACACAATCGTGGGACAATAAGAAAGAAAAGGGCCACAGAACGACTTTTGCTTGTTTCTGTGGCTGAAATAATGGAGCTGGGTGGACAAATAAAGGTGCAGCTCAATATTTGCGGACCAGTTCTGCCTCCTTAAACAAACAGCAGTTCTCTCCCAGTTCTGTTTATTATTTGCCTATGATGCTGTCATCTGTTTGAAGGTTTTTCTTAATAACTTGGGATATCTCTCCTGACATGAGATATAAAAGCTCAAATGTTGACAATAAAGGATTACAAAGTGTTTTAAAAGCGAATTACATCTCAATCATCTTTAATCTCTACAATATAAATCCATGAATTCTATTTTTTAGTAAATAATTGTATATTTAATAAACCTAGAGAAATCACTCAGTTTTAAACGGTACACAGTAGCGTATTTAACAATTGTTCTGTAAAGAAGGAAGGAAGGAAGGTGTAAGAGGGGGAGGAGCCTATTGTGCCGCTGGGTCTATTTTTATCATTAAAGGGCTCAGGTGAGCTCATGTGTCAGTTTCAGGATGTGCCACGCAGGTAAGGCTAGTTGGACCAATCAGTGCCTCACAACACAATGGCCCACACCATGTGAGGGAGGGAACAAGGAAATGATTCCCAGTATGACCGGTGGAACCGTCAAACCACTATTCTTTGAAGTGGGTGGGGCGACGTTGCCTTAGAAATCAAAAAAAGGGACAGGGAAGTACAAAAAAAAAGAAAGAAGAAAGTCACAATAGCCGAGCTTAAGGGCCCAAATGTCCATTCTTTCTTGTTTGCCAGGAAAAAGAATGCCATTCACATTATTCATCTCTTCCCATCTAAATGGCTAACACTGTCAGTCTGTAAACATGCTATTAAAAGATTGATTAAAACATAGATACAATAAAATGATGACTTTAATGCAGAAAATAATTAAGTATTTTTGTGATTTAGCTAGCATTAACATTAGCACTGGGTGCTACCTCAAACTACAATGTGCAGCCTCCAAATTCTGAGTTTACTTATTGATGACATAACAAGATATTTTCTAATAAAGCTCATTAAACAATTGTTAAAATACCTTTGATAGAAACAGATATGCGATATCACTGATGTTGTTAGCTATGACCTGCAACCTGCTATAGGTTTTAAATTGAAGAGCATGCTGGGGTTCACAGATCACTCAGAAAACATCGTTACCAGACAGTGTTAGAACACAGTTGTACAATCCAGCACTGTCAGGTAAGATGGATCCTGAGAGTCATTTCTGTTGGAGCATGGCTAATTTTATGCTAACATTTCTGACTTAAGCATGTTTGGTTGTAGCATGGGGATGACGATCATCATCATTACCAGGCAGTATTAGAGAGAAGTGATGATATCCAATGCTGCCTCGTAAGATGGAGATAGTCATCCAAGCATAGGCTAAAGACATTACTAAGCCATGGAACATTTCTAAAGCATACACTGTGTCATTAATGCCAACTATGAAAGTAGAATCTAGAAGTGGGTGTTAAAAGAAATGCTGCTCATTTAGCTACACAGGAACACCATTCTAAAAATATCTTAAACATGTAAGAAAATATAGGCTATGCCTGAAGGGATGTGGAAAATCATCTAAATTGTATACGGAAATGAATTCCATATACAGTATTTATATATACACAAAAACTCATTCCTAACATTTAGGAGCTAGTTAAACCAATGAAAATTCAACTAAACTCCACCTGTTCCTCAGAAGTTCGTGCATTATTATGGTAGAAAATATGTAATACTCAACACAAGTGGGAAAGTCCACCTCTATATTACTATTGTAATGCTTTTGTTCTTGTTGTGGTTGTCATCTTAAACTGTCTGTCACACAAGATTGGCCCAGAGACGTAGTTGTTAATGATTGCCCAAACCTGTTCCGACTGGTCTGAATCTATGGCACAGTAAAGTTGGGAGGGCTGCTTTCACACAATGGATGGCAGTTACTAATTTCAAACACCAGTTTTCTTGTATGCACTGGGTAATGTTATCAAGCCAAACACAACCTGGCCTAAGGGCATTCTCATTCACTTTGTGTCCCTGCTATGTAGCAATGCAGCATTCTATAATTTAGTAAATAGGTGTTGTTAAATCCATTTCAGTAGAGGTTTAATGCATTATAAGAAAACCAAGTATTTATTTCCCCTACCTGACTTGTTCGTTTCCGGTCTTTGTGTTTTCTATGTGATGAAAGGCTGAAGGAATGCTGCTTAGATTGACCCATGACTATGTAGTGTATGCAGAAGGTCATCCAGTTTACTGAATAACGTGTGCCATTCACAAGTACACCGTGTAAAAAATATCTCACTACCACTGGCTTTTTAGATAAGAAACATCCGTATTACATTATATAATTATATAATATATAAAATGTTATTACATTCACATTCAGCTTTTCAGGTTATAGACATAACATAGGTGCATTAGAGTGGCAGTGTACATTAGCGGATGACGTGGGTTAACCACAGAAAGTTTCCTATTTTTGCCTTGGAATTACCATCGTTCAGCTTAGCCTACCTAACCTAGCCTTTCTCAAAATGTGCACAAAGCAAATACTTCTCTCTGAAGACGGACCCTCAAAGTAAAAGATGGTACATTCCTGCGTTCATTAAGAAAGAACAGGTTTCCCGTCATCGTGCAAGAGCGATGCCAACAGAACAACAGACGCGAGAGAGGGGGGAGGGAGAAAAAAGAGAGGGAAAAAAGCCGGGAACGAAGGTGGGGAAGGAAAACGAGAATGCACCTGTAACCTTACCGTCATGAAAGGTACCCCAAGGAAAGAATATAACAAAACCAAAGACTTGGTAAGTATGGAGGGTGAGGGGGGTGGGGGTGAAACAGAAAGAGAAAAAAGATCTTGAATTTCCACCCTGAGAACGCTCTGTGTGTTTGTCCGGTCAGTCAGGAACCATGAAATGAGAAAGCCAAGCGGACCTGCTCTCCCAGACTCTATTTAGTTAATCATCAGCATTATAAACCAGTGGTGCAGGCCTCTGAGGAAGAAAAGAGGGAGAGAGAAAAAGAAAGAAAAAATTAGCCCAGAAAATTTGAGTTAGAAAATTCGACCAGGAAATTAAAAGTATCTGACAGAGAATCCCAGTTACCTGATTACTACAAGATTTCCTACCTTTACCAAACTTCCTCCAATTTTGTTCTCATATGTGCCATTTTTTGTCCGAAATGTTTCCTCTTTTGAAAAAGCTGTTCCTCGTGGTAGTGAAATAAAAGTGCGTGTGCATGTGTGTGTGTGAAGTTTAATCCATTGTTGAAGGAGGTGTTTTTGCGACGGGAGTCCAACTGCTAATGGCTGCCCACGCTTTTGCCTGTTTTAAGTGAGGCGTGCTCAGGTAACCCTGCCCTCTGTCCTGGAATGTGACTCCACTGTGAAATGAACAGCCCAATAGGTAAACCAGCCTGGCCCTTAATCAATAGTTGGCGTCTTTGTGAGAAAACAATGGCACTGAAATTCTAAACCTTATTTAAGTCCAAACCTTATCTCAACGCCACCTAATTGGGCCTTCAGACTAGCTGGGTGTAGGTTAGCTACCATGTTTAGACCATGATACTAATCAGTTAATCAGTAATACTACAAATACTGGATTGTGTTTATAGCATATATGCTTTCTAATGGATTTCATTTTTATAAATAAATATATAAATAAATAAAACAGAACAAATTCAAAATCTTGCATAAAGTTCTATTTCACTTAATGGTTTGTTTATGATTTAATGATTTAAAAAATAATTAATAATTATATATATTCTATTATATCTATTGTATGTTCTATTTTGCTAGTACACATATTCTATTGTGTGCCATTTTAACTTTAAAACTTTTGTTCCAATGATGTGTGAATATCCAGTGGGCAAATTGGCTAGTTATATCTGTCCAAAATTAAAAATTATAACTTTAGAAATGCAACTACTTTTTAGATGTATGATATGATTTATATATTATGCAAATAAAAATAATTATTTTGCATAATGTTAATTCTCTCTGTTAATACCCCCCCCCCCCAACACACAAACACACACACCCCTCCTCTCACTCGCCCGCTACGTCTCGCTCTAATAAAACACCAGCATCATTTCTCAGTGAAGCTCCTTAAAGACTAAATCACATTGAGCTGCATGTTGGGATCCCTCCAATAGACACACACTCCATCACTGACCTCTACTGGTGAACATGCTGAACTGCAGGGAGGCAGGCCAACATACTAGTACTTACTGGAACCCTACCAGCTGTTCTATACACTCACCTAAAGGATTATTAGGAACACCATACTAATACTGTGTTTGACCCCCTTTCACCTTCAGAACTGCCTTAATTCTACGTGGCATTGATTCAACAAGGTGCTGAAAGCATTCTTTAGAAA